>RJWH01004864.1:61833-93703 GCA_004363575.1 Solenodon paradoxus | reverse complement strand
CTCTCTCTCTCTCTCTCTCAGAAACAACTGGATGGTAAAACTGGTATGTTCTTCTATATATATCTAATTGTTTCTTTATAACATCATGGCACTTACTCCTTTATTCTCTAAATTTCCTACATATTTTTAAATCATTTTTAGTGTAGTAATTATTCTACACATTAAGATAAGTTTCTATGTATAGGTTTCCCATTCCTTATATATATGTCAATACACCATGCCCTCCACCAAATCACTAAGTGTTCTTCCCCATTGTTTAGTGGGCTCCACCACCCTTTGTTCCTCCCCCTTTCCCTGTTGGTAACCTCAATTCTGTTGCCAGTGTCCAAGGGTTAGTTTTGTTTGTTTGGTTCCTTTGTTTTGTCTATTCACATTCTGCCTATGAGTGATGTCATCTGGTATCTTATATTTCCTATATTTTAAAGACTTGATTCAACTTAAACATTTTTTAGCAAGAATACTTCATGGGTGATGCTGTATGTTATGTATCAGAAGCCAGACCACATCAGATCATCCGTCCAGCAGCAATACTGAGACAAATCTCCGGTCAGTGTTGTGATGCACAGATCCTTCCCTACAGAACCATATTCTTCCCTTTGATCAGCCAGTAATCAGGAAGTGACACCGCTACACCCCTGAGTAACCTACTTCCTCACAACCCTTCATCTAGTGAGTTCACTGTCCACTGTGAATCCTTGTTCCAATCCACCATTCTATCAAAATGGTGACATTCAAGCTCTGTCTTACCCCTAAAGTACTAGCTGGCAATCTTCTGTTATAAAATAGCAGATTTAAAAAAGAGCTTTCTTCAACAACTAGAGATGAATTGACTACTCTGAAATTAGTTCCTATTAGAAAGGATAAATGCTTAATTCTTTCCTTTTAGTTACCAATTTCAGAGTAAGGTGCTGGTATAATAGTCATCTCCAAACGTGGCATATGAAGTTTTTCAGTGATAGAATTGAAAGGGGTTCCCACTTACAATGCTTTTCTACTTAGACACCTTTTATCCCCTAGAGCAATCACAGCGGGTCACACCACATGAATCTATAACAAATAACCAGTTCCGAGGAACTGGATCTCACTATTGATAAGTAAGTAAAAATCAGCGTCAATCAAAGAAAAAAATAGATAAATTTGACTTCAAAATTTAAAACTGTTGTTCATTAAAGGACACTATTAACAGAGTAAAAAATAAATCACAGAATGGAAGAAATAGCTGTAAATTACACATCGGTATAAGAATTTAATACATATCTAGACAATCTAAACTCTTATAACTCAACAACAAAAAAATCCAAGTGGAAGTTACTTAGACAATTCTCCAAGGAAAATACCGAAATAGCCAATAAGCACATATAGAATATACTCAGCATCATGAATCATTAGGGAAATACCATTTCATGTCTTGTAGGAAAGCTATACTAATATTTTTTTTTTAAAGTAGACAACTGGTGAACACTGGAGCAGTAGCGGTTAGGTCAATTCCCTCCAAAGTAGTACAAGCCATGTACCCCTGGGTTCAAGTCCTTTGTCAGGGACTTGTTTAAACCAGTGTGAACAACTAAATAAAATAAAATGCTAAAAAAAAAAGAGTAGGCAATAGCAAGTGTTGACAAGGATCGAAGAAGTTAGAAACTGGAACTCTCATACATTGTTGATAGGAATGTAAAATGGTGCAGCTGATGTGGAAAACAGTATGGAAATTCCTCAAAAGGTTGAATACAGAATTATGTGACTCGGCATGCCCTGTTTGGCTGTATCCCATCATCCCATGTTGATGTCCTGGGGTCGATGGGGAACAACCAAGATGAACAACTAAGTACAATGAATAAAGTATTTCTTCCTCTTCTCTATTCCTGCTTACCTGTCTCTGCTCATCTTCATTCTTGTCTGCACCTTTCCTTAAAAAAATGATATGATTCAGTAATTTCACTCCAATGTATATCCCAAATGGATTGAAAACATATGTTCACATGAAGACTTCTACACCAATATTTATTGCAGCTTTGTTTACAATAGCCAAAAGACAGAGACAACCCAAATGTTTATCAGCTAGTGAGGAGATAAACAAAATATGACATATCCTTAAAATAGGATATTCATTGGTCATACAAAATGAAGTGCATGCTACATGTGGATGAACTTTGAAAACATTATGCTAAGTGAAAGAAGCCAGGCACAAAATGTCACATATTATATGATTCTATTTATGTGAAATGTCATGCTTAGGAAAATCCAGAGAGACAGAAAGTAAATTAGGGATTGCCAGGGGATAAGGCAAGGTGGGAATTGGAATTAACTACTAAAAGTTGCACATTTTCTTTTTGGAGTGATAAAAATGTTCAGAAATTAGATAGTGGCAATGACTGTTGCTCAACACAGCAAAAATATTAAACTCATTGAATCGTACACTTTCACATACGATTTTTATGTTGCATCTCAAGTTTCTAAGTGCTATATAAGTTTAAAAAAATTCAACAATGAGAAAGAGAGCATCTAAACAGCCTTCTTGGAACATGATACCATTATGTTGACACCTAATCACTTTAAATGGTTCCAAAAGTGATGCCAGATATAATTACCCCAGTAAATAATGAATTCATAATGATTATTTTTTCCTTTATAATATACTGCAGTAATAAAAATAAATCAGCTATTATGAATAAATAAAATAAGTATTCCATATAAAAATTATGATGATGATTTGTTGAATGATATATAATTGATTATACAAACTTACAATGCATATAGAAAAAGTATAAGGAGTTTTAAACTTGCTATATATAACAGTATCATTTATAATTGTTTGAATATGTTACTGGTGTAGTAATATCTAAGAATATAACACATTAAAAATCTAATTAATATCCATATTAGCTTATATATGCACAAATTTTCTCTGAAAGGATAATTTTTAAAAGTTGGTATCATTCTTTACCTGGGGGAGGAGAACAGAAAGGCTTAGGTGAAGGGAATCATTTTCTTTTAAAACTTTAGGTATCTTCTGAATTTTGAACCATGTGAATGTATTGATTAGTCAAAAAATATTTTAAACTACCAACATTATTTTTACAGGACAACCACATTAAATTTAATTTATGACATGTTTTCCAGTTTTCAGAACTTCCTGTGATTACCTTTGTAGATACTTAATTCTCAATGAATCATGTCAGTTGCATTGATATAGAACTTAAATATTAAGAGCTGCAAGATTAATCATATATGTTAACTTCTTGTTCCTGTCATGTGGGAACATCAGTCCAATCTTCAGAGAGTAGTGGTGATATCAAGGAGAACAACTTCAGGGGAGAGAGACTCCCCGGTAGAAAACAGAAAATTGATTACTTCTTTAAACACCATCATAGGCCTGACCTTGATCAGTCAGCTGCCAGCGTTATGATGTTAGTGGTACGCAGAAGAATTTTCAGCTTAATTTTAGCCCTAGTTTTGGCACACTTTTGTGGTGAAGGTGGCTAAGGTATAGGCCATGTAAAACTCAAAGGACCCAGGTTTGAGAACCGGGGCCAGGGGAAAAATTTTTATCCCCAATGTTTCCACTTTGTCTTCCAGGGGTCATACTTAATATCTACAAAGAACCCTATATCCTAAATATCTTTGAATAATTTCTTCATCTTCTTGCTCTAGCCCAGTGGTTCTCAATGGGGCAATTTTACCCTGCTCTCCAGAGGACATTTTAAAATGTCTGGAGATATTTTTGGTTCCCACCACTGGAGAGGGTACCACTAGCAACTCGTGGATAGAAGGCAGGAATGCTGCTAATCTCTGAAATGCACAGGATGGCCCCATACAGAAGAATTATCAGGCCTCACGTGTCAATAATTTTAAGGGTGAGAAACTCTAACTCTGCCCTGAAGGGTTGCTTCCCTATAGTTCTCTCAAATACTGTATTTTCTTGTAAATGGACTTAGAGGTGGGGTAGAGGTCTTCCTTCCTATTATTGCTTCCCAACAATTTTCTCTCCTAAAATACTGGAAAAAAAACCAAATGAACAGAACATATCGCTTTGAATTTCTTAACAGCTTTTGTTATTCACTTCCTTTTCACACTGCAGTTGTTTACTGATTTTTAGCTTATTTTTCATTGTCATTCTTTTTTTTTTTCCTTTTCCTGGTCCCAGGTCTTAAACCTGGGTCCTTAGGCTCTACATGGCCTGCCCCTTAGCTGCTGAGTCAGAGGGGTGTACCTATAACTGTCTTGAATGTTGGTGATTTTATTATTCATGCAGGTGATCCTGCCAATGTTTTAGACTCTCAGTTCCTTGTATTCCTCTTCTGCAAGAATCTTATGCTCCACCCTTTCTCACTTACTCGCTCATTTATTATTAAGCTTGTCATTGACATTGATTGCAACACTTCCATCATCTCAACTCAATTTTCTGACCACTGTCTCCTATCATTTTAACTTACTCCTTCTAGTTAGGAATTTCAACAAGCCTTTGTTCTGATAAGGATGATCATTAATTTTTCACGACTTTTTCCTGTCCCTGGTAAAATCCAGTTATTCAGATACTCAGAGCCTACACTCATGCAGCTGAATGTGGCAGAAGAAAATTATTCAACTATTTTCTCTTCAAGTTATGGCTACTAATCAACTATATTCACCAAGATGTACTTTAGATTCTCAGATCTTATTCTCATAACTAAAAGATTGTACCTGGCACACTCTGGTGAAGTAAGAGTTGGTCTCAGTCCACAGACATCCCAAGGTTCTGGGTTCACTTACCAGGAACAGTGGAATAACCAAGATGAACAACTAAACAGAGATGAATGATGTGCTCCTTCTTCCCCTCTCATCCTGCCTGCCTCTGTTTACCTTCATTCCTGCTGTACCTCTCCTTAAAAATAAACAAAGAAACAAATAAATAAGTAAACGTACCCTTTTTCTGGCCCCTCCCTGGTATTCCCTAACCTCCAGCTCTACTCGCAGTCACCTTTCTACTCTGCATCTATGAGCTGACTTTCCATGGATTTTTTTTTTCTTTTTTAAAGATTTTATATGTAAATGATATTCTGCAGTGTTTGTCTTTCTCTGTCTGGGTTATTTTCCTTAGTATAATGCCCTCAAGTTCCATCCATATTGTTGCAAATGACAGGATTTCCTTCTGTATTAAACTTAAATAATATTACACTGTGTATATGTGCCACATTTTTCTTTCTTTATGGTAGTTTTATTTTTAATTTCTTGAGAAACATTTATGTTGAGTCAATATTGAACCTGTAGGTTGCTTTGGGTAATATGAACATTTTAAAATATTAATTCCAATGCATGGGAACATGGAATATCGCTTTTTATTTGTGTCTTCTTTAATGTCTTTCACCAATATCTTATCATTTTTAGTGTACAGACCTTTCATCACTTTGGTTAAATTTATTATTAAAACTTTAAATTATTTTTGATGCTTCATAAACGATTGTTTTATTTTCTTTTTTTAAAAGGAAATGTGCAGGCAGGAATGAAGGTGAGTAGGCAGAAAGAGAGAAGAGAAAAAAGTACTTATTTATTTTCACTTAGTTGCTCATCCTG
This sequence comes from Solenodon paradoxus, assembly GCA_004363575.1. NCBI lineage: Eukaryota > Metazoa > Chordata > Mammalia > Eulipotyphla > Solenodontidae > Solenodon > Solenodon paradoxus. Next base: position 88,156 of record RJWH01004864.1, on the reverse strand, counting down.
GTTGCTCCCCCTGACCCCAAGACATGAACCACAGGCCCTGGGATGCATATGGACTGTGCTTGATGGAGGTGGTGGATCTAACCGCTACTCCCCTAGGGCACGCCAGGATTGTTTTCTTAATTTCTTTCAGATAGTTTGTTGTTAGTATATAAGAATGTGACTGATTTTTTAAATTGATTTTATTGAAGGAATATTGCATTATAACATTCAATAATTTTAAGGTATACATCATAGTAAATTAACATTTGTAACAATTCAATTTTGTATATTGATTTTATATCCTACAACTTTACTGAATTTATTGATTAATTCTAATAGTTTTTGTGGTGGAATCTTAGAGTTTTCTCTATAGAAGAGTATCCTTTGCAAACAGAGAAAAATTTTTTACTTCTTCCTTTCTGATGTGGATGCCTTTTACATTTTTATTGCCTAATTACTCTGACACATTTACAAACCGGCAGGAAACCAGACTGGCAGGTGTATCTGCCTGCTGAGCCCTGGTCACTGGAGACCCTAAAAGCCCTGGAGAAATTGCTCAGGAGATGTCTCTGGCACCCGGTCCTGGCTGAGTGGGTGCAGAGCAGCTGCCCTGTGGCAGAGGTTTGGGTATGTTCTCAGAGGAAGGAATTAACCTTGTTCTTTTATTTGGAACATATTCCCTGGTTTCTTCATTTTCCTTGACTCTGCTTCTGTGCCTAAGGTAAGACAACTCCCTTTCTCAGTCTGACAGAGTGGTTTCCTCTAGGAGATGAACCTGTCAATTAGGCCAGCCTGAACTCCTGTTTGCCTCTCAAACATTTGTGATTATTCAAGTCACTACCTCTGTTCTTACTAGTTCCTTGAAGTTGAGGCGGTGCTCAAGACCTGACAGTGTCAGGATAGGGAAGATTGCAGTTAGCAGCTAGGTGCAGGCTGACTAGAAGCTGGACATTCAGACAGGGGTTCAGAACGTAGGTAAACCGTTTGCAAGAAGAAACTGACTGATGGTTATTTTTGCCTGTTCCTACTGTGTTGAGCCTAAGTGTAATCACAGGGGTTGGGTAGTGTGTGTGTGCTCCTTCGTGCATTTAAATACTGCTTCTTTGCTATAATTCTGTGGGACTTGTGAATACAAGCACTGTTGGTTATCTGCACTAGATGATTTGGGGATCCATCCCTCAGGTGGAAACCTTAAAATTGGGACATTATATGAGTGATCCAACCCTTTGACTCCTCAGGGAGAAGCTGAGAGTTGAGAGGTCCCTCTTTTATGTCTGGCACTATGCCAGGCGTGGGGTTAAAGTTGAAAATGTGTCTCAGCCTTTCCTATTCATTTCAATGTAACTATTATCTCATTTTTCCAATATGTAGGAATTGCTCAGTCAGTTTCCAGACTTCTCTGAGGAACTGCTCTCTGTGCAGCTGTATATCTGATGCAGTCATAGGAGAGGGAAATTTGGGACCCTCTATGTCACCATTTCGGTACCTCCCTTCTCTTTTCTCCTTCTTAATTTCAAACCTTTCCCTGCTTAAACTTGCTTACAGCCTGTTTCACCAGAAACACAAAATAATTTCCACAAACTCTCACCGCCCCATGTACTCACCTTCCAGTAGTTCTACCAAGTACTGATTGCTCTCTCCCATTACTGTTATTGAATCATCCATGTGCCTAGACCGGGCCCACCATCCAGCAATGGTGTGCTGGTGCCTGCTTGTCCAGTCTCACTGCCTCACAGGGCTGATTGTTAACTCGTTAGAAATTTTGTTTGCTGGTTGTTAAACCATTGGTAACTCGGAACCAGCCACAATGAAAGTATTTATACTACAGAAATAAACAATTGCTATCAATCTAGTTCATTTACTTTTACCATCTTTTAATTCTACAAGATTATTAGCTCTATAAAGTCACAGATTTTTGTCAGTTTTATTTTCTGTTATATTCCTAAGTCTTGGAACAGTGCCTGGCATTTATACACATAAACAAATGTATATTTATTTGATGAAATAAATGGGGTTCATCTGAAATTCTACTTCTGCTACTTCTCTAAGTTAGCATGTTGCTCAATTACTTGGGAGTTTAGTGATCTTAAAACGCTTAAAGATAGGGGTTTTCAAACTGTCTCAAGGAATTCATTTTTTTGCATGTTCTTTCCTACCACAAGAGGGCAAATTTGGTGGGAAGAACCAGTGAGAGTAAAATCAGTCATAAATATGGAATCTTTCCTGGCTTGGAGAATCAAAGCCACTAGGTGACAGCATGAACGTACTGGAATTTCAAGTTTAATTGAGAACATGTGGTCCCCAATGGGTTTTGCCTACAGTTTACTGTACAGGCACCTATGGGGACAATTGAGTTATTGTCATAAAAGATTAGAAAAAGCAGGGAAAGGTGTTTGTCCCACTTATATAACATTCTAAGTATAGAAATTGTAAATTCATGGCAACAGTTAATCACACCTTTCTTCATCTTATTTGGGATGCGCAGAAATCAGATTCTCTGAATGTATTTGTTTTTTTGTTCCTCAGTCCAGGGTCTTGAACCCAGGTCCTTGGGCTTTCCGTGGCCTGTAGCTTAGCCCCTGAGCTGCAGGGGCACACGTCTCAATGTATTTATAGACAACTATATTAAGAACAAAAGCAAATAGCATTTCTAATCCAAGGGGACATAGAAGGAGAATTAAAATGTTTCAATTCTCTCCCAATACAGAATGTCATTTTCTCACTTGGGAAAGTCACAGGTCTTTCCTTAAAGCAATTGTCACTAGTTTTAATTCTCCTGCTGCCCATGAAACAGAAAATCATTATATGTGGATGTGAAGGCTATCAGGCCCAAGAGGGTTTTTCTAAGCAGCTCCCACAGCACTGAATTAAGATCTTTTCTAATTACAGACAGAAAGATCCAATCGTTTAAAAAACTGGAAATAGGTGTGCCCTAGTGAAGTAACAGTTTGGTTAGTAGCCTTCAGCAGAAATCACAGTCCACATACATCCCAAGGACCCAAGTTCACATCCTGGGGCCAGTGGGTGTGGGGTGGGGTGAGGTGGGATGACGACAACCAAGATGAACAACTCAATAAAATAAATAAAATGTCTCTTCCTCCTTTCCCTGCCTGCCTGCCTCCCTCTGCTCACCTTAATTCCTGCCTGCATCTTTCCTTTAAAAAAAATGGCTTTACGATAATTAAAATGTTTTTTAAAAGTTGAATTAACTGAAGTAAAAGTGATAGGAATGTGGGGAGAAAGTGACCCTACCTAAGACATAAATTTCTATAAGATAGGGATATTCTGCTGAATTTTGAAAATTGCAAAAAATAGATTCTAAAATTTCCAACAAAATACAGGCATAATTCTATGGACTGAGATTTTCCTTTCATTTATTATGATTCATTTATTATTTATTATGATTTAATACTTACTAAATGTCTATTATTTGCCCTGCACTATGTTATCTGTACCATAATCCAGAGGACTGGGGTGCCCTCAAATAGTCAATTGTGGTTACATAATTTTAATTGACCTCATGTTATCTCCATAAAAATAGATTGGGCTTGGAGCAGAAGGGGAGCCTTTCTCTGCCAGTGTTGCTCCCATCAGTCTACAAGATGGAGAATATCTTTACAAACCTCTTCAAATGCCTTTTTGGCAATAAAGAAAAGCTCATTCTCATGGTGGGCCTGGATGCAGCTTATAACGACCATCCTGTACACACTGGGTGAAACTGTGACCACCAGCCCTCTGTAGGCTTTGATGTGGAAACTTTGGCAGATAAGAGCAGCAGATTCGCTGTGTGGGATGTTGGTGGCCAGGACACGTCTGGCTTCTGTGACGCCACTACTTAACAGAACACAAGAGGTCTGATCTTCGTGGTTGACAGCAATGAAGGAGAGGGTGTGAGGCCGGTGAGGTGCACATGAGGATGTTGACTGAAGACAACTTAGGGATGTGCTCCTGCTGGTGTCTGCTAACAAGTCGGACCTCCCTGATGCCATGAAGGTGGCTGAGATCAGGGACAAGCTGGGCTGCACTCTGCGTCACAGGAACTGGTACATTCAGATCACCTGTGCCACCAGCCAGGACGGGATTTATGAGGACCTGGCTTGACTGTCCAATCAGCTCCAGAACCAGAAGTCCGCCAGCACTCCTCTCTCTCACCCCCTCTCTGCCCTTGCTTTTCTCTGTTTTGGAAAACATGAGTGCTGTGTAAGTGCCAGACACCGCCTCCATTGTGGGTCACAATGTGCTTTGTCATGAAGAAAATGTGCAGCTGCACCTTGCAGCCTGATTTTTTTGTTTTTGTTTTTAAGAAAAGTGCAGAAAGGGTGAAGGCAAGTAAGCAGGCAGGCAGGCAGGAAGAGAGGAAGAAGAAACACTTTATTTAGTTGTTCATCTTGGTTGTCCCCACCAACCGGCACCCTGCCTGCCTGGGGTCTCAAACCTAGGTCCTTGGGATATAGGTAGACGACACCTGGTGGGCTTAACCACAACGCCACCAAGACAAGCCACCAGCTCGGTTTTATTTACTGTAAATAATTCTTGTCTCCCTTAAGTCAGTTTCTCGTACTCCCATGCAATATTGATCAGCTTTTTTTTTTTTTTTGTAAACAGATAATCAATCCACTGTTCAGTATTGATAGGGGTTTCAGACACATGTAGCCTACAGGATTGTTGTACCTGCAAACACCTCTGGCCTTTAGATCTGTGTTGAAATCCATTTTAGTGTTGGTTTTTTAACCCAAACTCGGTGCATGTGTTTTAGTGTACACACATTTTATGCAGAAATATTTAACAGTGACTAAATCCACCCACTTGAACAAAAACCTGTTCTTTGATTTGCTTCCTGAAATTTATAAGTACTATACGTTACAAGTTCTACATACGTTCTTTTCTTCCTAGAAACGAAGGCTCATACAGGATATCAGAGGTTTTGCCTGACTTTTTGTTTGTTTGTTTTTTTCAATACAATAAATTAATACACTACATCAAGAAAGGGAAAATTTGAAAAAAAATCATGCAATCATATCAATAGACACAGAAAAAACACCTGACCTCAGTTCATTTTTAATGGTAGTTAACAGTACAAGAGAAGAACACTTGAATACACAGAAGAGAGAAAAGTGCCTTGTGTGGATTCTGCGGTAATGGTCTGAGTTGTCTGGTTCCCATTAGGAGTGTGAGACCACGCTCCTGCAGACTCTCAGTATGGTCCCTGTGATTTGCTCTCCAGAGTTGTCCCACACGCCATCACTTTCGTGCTTGTGTCTGTGCTTACAGGGCTACCTGAGATGGTCTATTCATGGGACCCTGTATTTTCTTTGGTCAAAGTGGGGACTTTTGGCAGGAAAGCTCTGGCTGGAGAGGAAACCCTGTTATCGGGTCCCCTCACTTTCTCTGAGTTCTTATTAGCAGGAGTCTGCCAGGTGGTGCCAGTTATTCTAGAGCCACAGCCCCTCGGAGCAGTTCCTTTTCCTGCAAGGGTCAGATTTGCCATAAAAAAATGGTAATTTCTGCTGTTTTCTTTTGTTTTCTGTAAACACTGAAGAAGCGGAGCTGTTAAACTTTATGTTGGGGAAACCTCAGAACTGGTTTATTTGATTAGTGGAGCCTCTTACTACTTTCAATACACGGTCCGTAATCAACTGTTTTGCATACTTGTTTTCAGTTTTCATTTCAACAAGCACTGTAATTATTTGAATAACATCTCTTAACTATTAAAGAAATAAAATGAGCTCAGTGAAAAAGAGAGAGAGTTGTTTGAAGAAACCAATGTGAAAGTATGAGGTATTTTCTGATTAGCTCAGATTTAACAGAAACTGTATAAATGATGGCAATAAGGAAATATGACTAAGGGTGAATAGAGAGAGTGCCATAAATATTTTTTAAATGACATTAGGGGCACACCCTGGTGGAGTAGTGGCCGTTAGGTCAGCCACTTCCAAAGAAACACAGTTCACATACAACACAGGGACTCAGGTTTGCATCATGAGTTGGGGGTAACAATGTGAACAACTAGACAAATATAAAGTGCTTCTTCCTCCTCTCTCTTCCTGCCTGCCTCCTTACTCATCTTCATTCCTGCCTACATCTTTCCTTTAAAACAAATACTGAACCTGCACATCTAAAACATATTTCTTTGGCATGCCCTGGTGGCTCAGATGTTAAGTCTGCGCTGTCGCAGCAGAGCCCATATAAAGCCCAAGGACCCAGGTTCATGACGATCAAAATAAGCAAATACATACATACATGCATCTTCCCCTCTCTGACTGCCTGCCTATTTGCCTTCATTCCTTCCTGCTTCCTTCCTCTTTAAAACATACTGCTTTATAAATAAAAGGAAATAAAATTATTTAGATCTTTGCACAACTTAGATATTCATCTTTCTCATTCATCTTGATCTTGAGCCCAGGTCCTTAGGATATTTGACCTGTGCTCTTGGCTGAAGGCTGCTGACCAAGATGCTGCCTGACCAGGGTACATCAAAGGTTCACTCTTCATCAAATATGTGATAATACACTGCACACCCACCACTAAATTTCTAATAGTTCACCACTGTCCTTTGGACCTCACTACCCTTTACTCCCTACCATCCTCCTCTTCCCCTTTGGTGAGTGACCTCAATTTCGTTTTTGTTTTTAAGGAAAGTGCAGACTTGAAGGCAAGTGAGTAGGCAGGCAGGAAGAGAGGAAGAAGAAACACTTTATTTTATTTCATTGTTCATCCTGGTTGTCACCCCCAACCCCCACCTTGCCTGCGGGGTTGGTGGGGGTGGTGGGGGGTGGTGGGGGTGGTGGGTGGTGGTGGTGGTGGTGGGGGTCTCAAACCTAGGTCCTTGGGATATATGTAGACTACCCCTGTGCACATAACCAATTTTGTTGTTAATGCCCAAGGGTTACTTTTTGTTTTGTCTGTTTGCTTGCTTTGTTTCTTATATTGCACATATGAGTGAGATTACCTAATATTTGTCTTTCTCCTTCTGATTTATTTTACTTAGTATAATCCCCTCTAGTTTCATCCATGTTGTCATAAATGGCATAATTTCAAATGTTTTTAACAACTGTGTAGTACTCCGTTGTGTATATATACCATATCTTCTTTATCTACTCATCTGCTGACGAGCATTTAGGTTTTTACCATGTCTTTCTTTTTTTAAAGGAAAGATACAGGTGGGAATGAAGGTGAGTAAGCAAGCAGGCAGGGATTGAGGAGGAGGAAGCACTTTATTTATTTCACTTAGTTGTTCACATTGGTTGTTCCTCCTGGTCCCAGGTCTCAAACTTGGGCTCGTGGGATGTATGTGGATTGTGTCTGGTGGTCTTGCCGGTTAGGCTGCCAGGGCACACCTCCATTTTTTATCTATTGTAAGTAATGCTGCAAGAAACATGGGGATGCATGTATCTCTTCAAATGAATGTTTTTGTGCTTTTCAGATAAATACCCAGAAGTGGGATATAGGGATCACACGGAATTTCCATTCTCATTATTTTTCCATACTGCTTTCCATAATGGTTGTACCAATTTACACTCTAACCAAGTGTGCATAAGGATTTCCTTTCCTTTTCTTTTTTTTAAAGAAAGGTGCAGGCAGAAATGAAGGCGAGTAGACAGGTAGGAAGAAAGGAGAAAGAAGCACCTCATTCATTTAGTTGTGCACATTTGTTTTCCCCCTCTCCCCTTTCCTTCCCCCTCCTTCCCCTCTCCTCTCCTCCTCTCCCCTCCCCACTCCCCAGGTCCTGAACCCAGGACCCTGGAATACCTGTGGGATTGCTCCCAGACTGTACTAAACTGCTAGGCCACTAGGGCACACCCAAGAATTCCTTTTTCTTTGCATCCTTGCCAACGCCTGTTGTTTTCAGGTGGTTTTTGGGATTTTTGAGATGTAGGCTGGAGATGTAAGATATCTTTTCATGAGCCTGTTCATTATCTGTATGTCTTCTTTGGAGAAGTTTCTATTTAGTTCTTCTGTATTGCTTATTTTTCTGTTGGTGATACTTTCTTTTGTTGTTGTCGTCTTGTCCTCCCTCTGTTGTAAACACAGGTCCTTGTGCTTTACATGGTCTGCACCTACCTCGGCCGCCTCAACCACCTGAGCCACAAGGGTGTGCTGAGACTTTGCTTTTAATGTATTACCTTTCTGTTGATGTTTTGTGAAATGAATGATTAGGATCAATGTGAAATGTGGTTAAAAGAGAAATTATTAGTACTTTTTGGAGCATGAGTCTTCCAGAGCTGGGAGCTGTATGCCTCAATTTATTTTCACAGGCCTTGGAATCTGTTCACCAATTAGTATGCAATTACCTTAAAATTTAATTATCATTTCACAGAGGAGGCTGAAATAATGACCATCACAAGCATGCGAATGTTGTAAATTTTTGTCTGCTAACAGCAAGCAGAGACACATTCACAAACACACTGAGAAATTACTGTGGGGGCCAAATATGCCCATAAGAAGACTAAAATTGTAAAGAAAAAAAAGAAAGGAAACAATAATTAACAAAGGGTTAGAAACCCTTTTATAGAACACAAAATGTTTCGAAGGTGAAAGAAAAGCGTGTGTGTATGTCTGCCTACCTTTCTCTATACATACACAGAGCATACTTGAAATAACAATTCATATCTTGGTGTTTGCTAGTGCTGATGATAGAGGGTTAGCAAATGAGTATTTCTGAACCAGTCTGAGTGTTACTATCTAGAGATATTTTTTACTTTTTTCAAAAGCAAAACTGTTGAGGCGTGCCCTGGTGGAGCAGCAGTTAGGTCAGTCACCACCTAAGGAACTCAGGTCACATAACCCTGGGTCTGGGGGGAAACAACAGGTATGAACAACTAAATAAACATTAAATAAATGTTTCTTCCTCCTCTCTCTTCCTGCTTGTCTGCCTATTCACCTTCATTCCTGCACGCACCTTTCCTTAGGAAAAAAAAAAAAGAAAAAAAGAAAGTAAAGCAGTTGACATTTTTAATTGTAGAAATATAGAAATTATACTCCAATTACTTCTAATTTACTTTAAAACATGTTGCAGGCATGCCTTGCTGGAGTGGAGTAGAGATCGGGACTGTCCACATATGTCCAGGTTCATGACCCAGAGCCTCTAAGAGGAATAACCAAGATGCGCAATAAAATAAAATAAATAAAATGCCTCTTCCTCCTCTCTCTTTCTGCCTGCCTTTCACTGCTTGTCTTCACTCCTGCCTTCATCTTTTCTTAAAAAAAGTTGCATATTAGTTTGTAATATGTGAAAGTTACTATATCTAATTCCAACTTTTTACAAATCTTAAAGTAGTTCATGCAAAATATGTACACATCATGATATTGTTGATCATTTGAAAATTATGTATTACATCATTGAATCTACCTTAAAATTAAAATAGAAGAATTATAGTGCTTTTTGAGTATATTGATACTTTTTGAGTTATGTTTGTTTTTTAAGAGAAGAAGGAAGGGAGAGAGGAGGAAGTTGTTTATTTTTAAGGAAAGGTTCAGGCAGGAATGAAGGAGAGCAGAGGCAGGCAGGCAGGAAGAAAGAGGAGGAAGAAGCACTTTATTCTGTATTGTATTTTTATGATTTAGATAACTTAATTAGCTTAAAATGCTTCTTTTTTCAGTAATATAGTCTTGTATAATGAAATCTAACGTCTGGTTTAAAATTTATTTTATTAATTATAGAACCACCCTGTGAGGGCGGGGGGAGGGGGAGTCTTGTCATTCAAATCCCTCCATTTCCAAATTAGCAAATGTATCTGTAGAGGAGCTATGGTTTTTTTCTCCCATGATTTACCTTGCAAACTACAGAACACACATTAGAAAAAAACTGGTTATCTGTATAGAACAGAAAAGTAAAAAAGAAATTCTTTTGCCAAGTGTTGACTAAAGTGTTTGCCAGGTGTTGACTAAAGGGAGAGTTACTATTATATGTCATTCCCAGATCAGCTTTGCTCTTGTAGACTTTAGCCTTAGTTAACAATCGAAAGTGCTGTCAGCTTCTCATGGCTTACCTGCATGCTCTGTTTAAAGCACAAGGAAGCGTATGTGTAAATCCACTGCACAAACTTCCTGAGTTGATAAAGATACATTCTGCCTTCAAAATTAGTATGGAGGGTAAGATGTATCAAAACTTGCATCATTTGAATGAATGTACAAGAATTTTAAAGTGGTTCCCAAAGAGTCCCAGGGTTCTGATTGTTTCTGAGAGAGCAGAGAGGTCAATGGCAGTATGGTAAGCAATCACGTTGCACCCTGATGTCACCCCACCATCAAAGCTGCCCAGAGAAAGCAAGCTGGGAGACAACAGCTGTGTTTCCAAATGATGGAAATGTTAATGGTATTGCAGAGAGCTGTGCAAGCTATTTATATTCTTCAGAGAGGGGTACTGTTTGGTTTCATTTCATTAATCTGTAAGAATCAGGTCCTTTGAGATTTCGAGTGCCCTCAGGACCAGGCTTCATATCTTCTTTTTCCTTTTCAGACAAAAACAGCATTTGAAGACTAGGTCAAAGTTCTTGTGAAGATTAGCCTTTGGTTACATAAATCAACCCACATATTTTAATCCACAGATGTAGAAAAGCTTTCATTGCCTTATAGATTCCAGGAAACCTGCAACATGGTGTGTGCTCAATAAATATATTTCAATGAATAAACACACTATTTCTCAGATATTACTCCCTCCTTACATCACATGTTTTATTTACTGTTTTAGACCCTTGCCTGGGTTTTCACAGCAGCCTTTAATCCAGTTTCTTTGACTTTCCTCTAATCCTTATTTCTCTTTCATCTTTCAGCCTAGATCCAGATCTAAAATGTACTTCTCTTGGCACTCTCTCGTCTAAAACGTCTTACTACCAATTTCAGGCTCAATCTTAAGATGGTCTATGAGGTCCTCCATGATGAAACGGAAGCCCTTTCTTTCTTTTCTTTTTTTAAAGGAAAGGTGCTGGCAGGAATGAAGGCGAGTAGGCAGGTTGGCAGGAAGAGAGAGAAGGAAGAAGCATTTTACTTTATTTTTATTTAGTTGTTCACCCTAGTTGTTCTCCTTGGGCCTAGGACTCGAACCCAGGGGTATGTGGCCTGCTCCTTTGGAGACAATTGACCTAACTGCTGCGCCACCAGGGCACAACTAAGCTCTTTCTGAGTGCATCTCTCAACATTATGTCCTTATAATAAACTCTTTGATTTATTCTCATTTTGCCTTAGTTTGTTTCGTAGGCAAACCCCTAATCAGCTGTTTATTTCCTAACTTATTAATAAATATAATGCCTATGTTAAAAAAAGTATGATTAGGTTTATTATTCATCTATTGAACAATAATGTTTCATAGCAAACAACCACAAGACCCCATGGCACTCGATGCAGGCTTATGCTTAGCTCAGGAGTCTGGATTTCAGCTGACCTGGATGAGCTGAGGTATTGTCCCCTGAGGATCAGCTGAGATAGTCTCATTGGAAGGACTTGGAGAAGGCAGCTCTGCTCTGGGTGTGTCTCATCATCCAGTCAGCTAGCCTGGGCCTCCTCCTCAAGCTGCGGCAAGAGCAGCAAGTGAAGCTTCTTTCTCTCTCTGCTTACTTGCTCTGCCAAGTTTTGGGGTGACTCTCTTATCCTGATTTGTCTGGTCTGCTCCATATCTAGGAAGTCCCTCAGTTTGAGACAAATCGGGGTAGTTGGGTAGTTGGTCACCCTACAAAATCCCACTGAGTAAAGCAAGTAATATAACTCAGACCTAATTCAGGGCAGGAAGGTCCTATGATGTTACACTGCAGAGCACAAAGACAGAGTGAGTTGTTAGAGCAATCAGTCTACTACATAAGGTTTTTATTCCTTACCAACTTAAGGATTCTATTCTTGAATTCCCAACAAAATAATCTACAGATATGGTTTCATGTCTCAGGTGTGCGCTTTTACCTCAGTTTCCAGATATGTCCTTGACCAACAGCTCCTCAGCTTGACCTACTAACTGATTTTGACTGTGGTTACCCTATGGTCACAGCACATGAACTTTCCTGTGACGTGGCAAGGGCTGTAGCATTAGGCACAGAGTCCTTAGAAGCGTTACAGAGAGTAAAACCAACGTTCTGTATTTCAAGAACTTCAAATCTAATACTCATTTTGATCTATCCCATTATTATTTCATCAAAGGGAAAGAAGTTTTTTCTTTTGTATTCTCTCTCTCTCTCTCTCAAGGAAAGACACAGGTAGGAATGAAGGTAAATAGGCAGGCAGGCAGGCAGGAAAAGAGTGGAGGAAGAAGTATTTTTATTTATTTGATGTAGTTGTTTAATCTTTGATTGTTTCCCCCAGGCTGCAGGACATGAATCCAGGGCCTTGAAATGTGTGAGGAATACATTGGTTAGAGGCACAGATCTAGCCCTATTCTACCAGGGGTATAGTCTTATGTCTCTATTGTCCATAAGTAACTCCTAGAAATTCTTCCATGGAAGATAACATGATTAGTCATCAATTTTGGCTGGATTACCTTTTTGGTATCTCATTAACTCATAATAACCTTACACAATTTACTATTATACTTCCTCTCCCTCCTTCTCTTCCTCCATATCCTTTTCTCCTCCTCCACCTTCTCTATCTTTTTCTATTTCAGAAATTTGAGAATAAGAAAATTGTGGTCTTGTCCTTCAGGATTATTCTAGCCCTGTCTTCAATTGTCCTTAAACATGTGATGGACATGTCTCCAGGAGAGGAGATGATTCATTCTCTAGGACTATTCCCATAACAGTGCCTCTCAAACATGAGCAAGACCTCCCAGAGATATTCAGACAAGTGGAGGGGTCAGAATAGACTTATCCCTGCACATGAGATGTGCTGAACACTTACTGGGTACGCACCAGTTTGTGGGGATTCAGAATGACTTGATTCTATGATGGAAGAAGGTAGAGTCTGTGAGTAAAATAGATTTCTGCTACTCAGATAATGAGCATGGCAGCAGCCAATTCTTGATAAGCAGAAGACTCAGAAGGTACCATCCTAAAACAGGTATATATATATGTATATATACACACACATACATGTACATATACGCATACATACATATCTGTATACATACGTACATATCTATATCCATACATATAGACATATGTATTTGGGGTCCTGGGAATGATGAAAGAATAATGATCTACGACAGTGCTCCTCATGGGTGCACTGGAGCTAGTACTGTGGTCCTGAAAATGATTGCTTTTCCTGAACCACGGTTGCCTCACTGTTAAAGTTTCGAAGAAGTTCATCCTTAAGGTCACTTCTTATGACAATGTTACATCAGCCTGTCAGGCAACTTCAAAATCATAAGACAAATGTCCAGGTCATAAATCACACTGTGATCTGGGTTACGTGACTAGAACTGCTCTAGGTCTGTTCTGTTTTGCTTGAGTAAACTGTTTCTAGAATAAATTATTTCTCCTCAATCTAGAATCTAGGAAATTTTGAAAAATTCTCATACTATTTTATGAATCTTTTGTGCTACCAGTGTTGCATTCTCATCAAGAAACTTGTCTTCTTGTATACAATCATTGAAATGGGGCATGTCCTTGTGGCTCAGGTAACTGAGATCCATGGGATTTGGACCGTGTAAAGTCCAAGGACCTGGGTCAGACTCGTGGTGGGGGCAGAGCAACCAAAATAAACAACTAAATAAATAAAAATGCTTCTTTCTCTTCCCCATCCCTTTCTTCCTCCTTTCTTAAAAAAAAATTCATTAAAATGTTTTCTTTTACAAGTGTATGAGTATCTAGCTGCTCAAAGACAATTGGTTAAGACAACTTTGCAGTGGCTTTCTTAGGCACATATACTGGCTATAATGGAAAGAACATTGGCCTGAAAATGGAGAGACCTGAATTCTTATTTTAGCAAAGGCACTAACCAACAAGTGAATAGACAGTGACTCTTAGCAGACATTCAGTAAATGCCTGCGGAATTGAATTGGAACTGTTGAGGCCATGATTGTCAAGGATTTTGATGTGGTAACAGTACCACCTAGTGGGAGATCTGGTGAGGAAAAAAAAAAAAAAAAAGATATTTTTTTTATGAGAGGAGGAGGAGGAAACTTTTAAGGAAGAAGAGGAAGAAACATCTTTATTTATTTGGTTGTTCATTTTTTTTTTATCCTGTTTCCTGGTCTCAAACCCAGAGTGTATCCCTCAACGTATTCTTAGAAACATTCTTTTGAATACTTTTGAATCAAGTATTGGAGGTCCATCTTGAACAATGACCAAAAGATGCTTCCTGCTCCTCCCTCTTCTGCCTACTTGCCTACTTGCGTTGGTTCCTGACTGTACCTTTCCTTAACACAACACAAAGCAAAAAAAACTAAACGAAGATACTGGTTTATTAAAAATAGCACAAAATTGACTTTTATATTAAAATGACAGGACAGTCTGGAATACAAAAACAACAACACAGGACTGTCCCATTTAAACTGGTAATATTGTCAGCCTACATATAATTGATGTGTATATTTAATATAACTATAGAATTTTTTCCAAAAGTTATTAAATCAATGGCAAGATTTACAGTTACACTTTCACTTTTATTGAAGATAAAGATATATAGATTTCACAACCTTTGTTTGAAATTTTTTTCTTGGAGCATCTCATGGAAGTATGTCCCATATATTATATATTCTCACCTTATATTGAGTTTTTAATGTTGATCTAGTTATGTCATAAGAATGGTTACCATGGCAAATTGGTCGATTGATATTGCACTTACTTTGATGCTCTCACTATGCAGATTAGTTTATTTTTGTGATCTATTAACTGACTCAAGTCCAGCAGTTATGACAGTTGAAGATCGTCAATATGGCTATAAATATCAGATTGTATCGAGTCTGTAGAAGAATAGTGAGGAGATAGGGAGTCAACATAGTTTTCTTATCTCAAATTGTTCGCCAAGGCACTGTAGGAAACTTACTGGCTGCCTCATGTTTTACATTTCTAGGTGAAACGGATCCTGACATCTGTTGGGTTTTGTATTAACTGTTGACCCAAAGAAGTTCGTTTTCACTTAGGTCTCACTGTATTCCTCTCAAGAGAGCATCCTAGCTTTATGTAGCCGAGTTTCTGTGGTTCCTGTGATTTAAATAACAACAGCAACACACATATCATTTGAAAATTATTGGAAGGGTTAGTTTTTCTTTTATTTGACCAGGGATGCCATGAGAAGTTTTTGAGTGGAAAATGAATCACTCCCAGGAAGAGACGTTGAGTTTGAGAGAAGTAATTTGCCCAATATTATACAGGAAATTTATTCAAGTCCAGCATCCTCCTAGTGCCTATACCTACAAAATGTGGGTTGTGGTTTTTTTGTTTGTTTGTTTTTGGTTTGTTTTTATGAATCTCACACAGGAATTTTGTGCATAGATATAAGGAGAGATCATGACTATATATTGTTTAGTTTTTTAGTCTTTTTAAATTTTATCTTTTTTAAGAGAAAAAGGCAGGGAAAGGAGGGAGATAAGTTTAAGAAAGGCAGCAAGGAGGAAGCCTCTTTATTTATTTCTTTATTTAGTTTTTCCACCCCAGCCCTGGTCTTGAAGTGAGGTCACTGGGCTTTATGTGGTTTACATGACAGCATCTTAGCTGCCTGAGCCGCAAGGATGTGACCTTGTTTGATTATTATATATTTCTATATCAATACCACCATTAGAGTATAAACTATCTTGTGGATCTTATTCTTCACTTTTAAAAGTGCCTATTATGGTGCCTGGCTCATTAGAAGTACCCAATCAAAAAGAATGCTGGTGTAGGCTTAAACACCAGACTTTTCTCCAATGTTATAACACATATTAAAAAGAAGACTATCCACATTAAGCACTCTTTAACATCACTACTACAGTAAAAGTGTCTGCTAGATTTTGTCCTTAATTTATTTTAATAAACATTTAAAAAATTAGTGCTTTACCTTTCTTAAAGATTTAGTTAAAATAAAACGAAGTCCAAGCATTTCTTAAGACAGTTTTAATTTCAGGAATATATGTTTGAATTTATTTAACAGGTAAGATCTTTTGCATTTGCCTTCACCATCAGGCTTAATTGGGAATAAATGTTTCTAGCATCTAGACATAGTATTAGCAGAATCTGGATTTACATATAACTAAAATCTCCCTAAATTATTTTTACATAATTTTTGTTTATGCTTATAGTAATAGGTATCATGGCTATCCTTTGGTTTTAGAATATGCTGATTGTTTACTAATAAAAAGAAGAAAGGGGAGGAGGAAGATGCATTTGAAGGAAGGAAGGAAGAAGAAACAGAAGTGTTTTTATCTATTCAGTTGTTTATTTTTGTTTTTCTCCCCTTGAGAAATGAAGTCACCTGTTCAAATGCAAAGAATGGACTCTGAGACGTGAAGTGCAGCAAGAGCGAGAATTTAAAGTTGATTTTGCAAGATCAGGTGTCTGGTAGGCAGGCACATGCAAATAGGTTACAATGAGGGTTTTCTTCCCTAAAGCACAGGTCCCTCTCCTGGTTCCTCACTGGCTGAGTATTACGGGGTGTACAGTCTTTCCTGGATGTTTCCTAGGTTTTAACATTTCATTTTAAGGTAACCTTCCTTCTGGTTGTACTAGTTTGAAATGTGCACCTTTTGGATTGGTTAGGTCTGGACATGGGCTACAGTCAGTCCACCTCCCTTTGTTTTCTCTTTGGCGGGAAGCTCCTCTAGGCTATAGGCTTTCTGGCACGTACACAGGGTCTGTGTACTTCCTTCTTTCTAACTTTCTCATTTTTTGTCTAGGGGGTCCCTACCCTAGTTGGTTGTTAGTTGACCCCTCCACTCTATCCTGTTTTCAGGTGCCTGACCTTGGCGATTGCCACATCAGTAAGTAGTTATGCAAGTTTAACTAGCAGTAATTTTTCATTCAAACTCACATTTCTTTCTTGAGAATGGACTATTTGCTATGTTATTTCTTACACCCTGGCCCCAGTTGCAAATTCAGGTCCTTTGACTTTATACAGTCAACACCATAACATCTCAGTGGCCTGAACCACAGGGGCATATCATAACATGCTGATCTTTCTTACTTATGCCCAAGCACCTTCTGATTAAGGGAGATGATACATTATAGACAGACCATGACATTACTGAATAAAATTTGAGAACTTTGTTATTAACTAGCCCCAGTCATGCTCAACCTCTATCAAAAGGAAAAGGAATACCTCCAGAGAGAATAAATATAAATTTTCTTAGACATTCTTTCTCAAAGCAGACATTTGAGGCTTTGTATTTATTTCTTTGCTAAGACTACTCTAGGGAATATGACAAACAGTATGACTTAAACAATTAAAATTTATTTCCACACATTTCAGGAGGCTAGAAGTTCAACATCAAGGTGTTGGCAGCATTATTTCTTCTTACATGCCACTCCTTGGCTTCCAGATATCTCTCTTCTCCTTATCTCCTCATATCATCTTCCCTCTGTGTCCTATTTGTGTCCTCTTTTTATAAGGACAGCAGTCATATTGGATTAGGGTCTACCCTAATGGCCTCACTTCACCACTTTAAAGATTGTCTTTAATTAATCACTTTCTGAGGTACTAGAAGTTAGAACTTCAACATATGAATTTGGGAGACACAGTTCAGCCCATAGCAGATTTATGCTTAAGAATATATATTTACATAAGCCATTAAAGCATAATATTTATAATAGGAATTATGAGACTATTATACATTTTCCAAATTCTCAGTCAAGTACTGATAGTGCTAAGAGTTTGCTTGTCACCAACTGTCAATCATGGAGTATGCATATTGACATTGAGAGGAAAGGTTAACTTGCAGAGAAGAGTGGTGCACTTCTATACCAGAAAACCATCTCAACTACCCAGGACAAAGACAAAGCTTTTAACGGGGAAGCAGCAGGAAGCAGTGTGTGCATGGGTTTGCATGCAGGAATGTGGGAAGGCAATTTGGGAAGGAGAGGATAGACAAGCAGGATCTAGGGGATGCTCCTTTCTGGTCATCGCCTATGAATATCCAGGTTGGTGCTGGTGTGGGATTTGGGGTCCAGTGGCGAAATGACTAAGAAAGAAATCTTAGATGTTTTAAATTGCTATGGCTTAGTATGTTAATTAGAGGAAGAGAGAAAGAACAGAGGAGGGAGAGACCCATGGGCAAGCAAAGAACTGCTGTACTGTTGGGTTGAGAGATGATCGGATATATACCCTGGTCTGGCATGGGAAGGGTGGACTGTCTTTCCAGTGTCTATAACAGGAGTCATGTAGTCATGAGGAAGAAGTGGGAGTGGGTAGGTGGGCTGGATTTTCCAGGAAGTTTTCCAGGTCTAAGAAATGACACCCCCAGCTTTCTGGTGATCCCAAAAGAAATTCCTGGTTCCAGGAATTTATGGCTCTTTGTTGGATTGGGGAAAACAGGTTGATGAGAGGCCAAGAAGGAGATAGTTGATGAATCTTTCTAGAGGGTTAGCAAGGTGGACTTTGGTCTCTAGCGCCCAAGAGCTGGTCTGCTAGGTGTGAATCAGAGCATTCCAAGGTCTATAGAACTCTGTTGCCTTGGAACGTCTTGGTCTGAAAAAGAAACCTAGAGAATGTCGTATGCAGGACCTACCTTTTCCCTCTACAGTGCCAAGGCTCTGCGGGCTGCCATGGTTTGATCTTTAATTCCAGCACTTCAGGGTTGATTGTACATCTGTGATAAGATTAATTCTAGGTAAGAAGGTTTTGAGTTAAAAAAAAAGGAAAGAAACAGGTGAATGATTTTGTTAATCATTGAGTTTATGGGTTCTCCTATAAAACTTATGTTTGTTTTTACTATATGTATTAGTTTTATTATTTCACTTGCTACATGCTTTTTAGGTTACTGAATTCACACCTTAGTCTGTGTGCATTTCACATCACACCTACCACCAGAATTCTAGTTTCCTTTACCACTCTTTATTTTTTTTTGTTTTCATTTTTTTTCAGGCCAAGAAAAGAACATAATTTGTCACATTAAATACTTACTTCAAAACAAACTCAGGAAAGTACAATATATTGAATATATCAATTAAACCTTTAAAATGAATTTAATAGAATATGTAAAAATGAATAATGTAAGATTGTGTCACAATTCCTTAATTTAGAAAAATTAAAAATTGGAATTACCAGGAAGAATAAGGTAACTACAAAGAAAAAGCTCACCATGATGAAAGTAAAATTCAAAAATTTTGTGTAGTGTTATCTATGAAAAATATGCTTTTCCAAGAGTTCAGATAGGCTGGCCCAAAATACGTCATTTTAGCATATGGATTATTTTGAGCAGTGGTCATTGAACCCCTGGAGACTCAAGAGAAAATTTTATTGCTCTCCTAACTATCTACAAGAAAAAAAATGGGATATTACCCAGATTTAAAGTTATCTCTAGAAATGATTTTTCTATCAGAGAAACTTGCGGATATAGCAAGGCAGACATCTAATTACAGAGCCTCAGTTTCTTTCATCATGTGAGTTTCCCCCTCTTTCCCTACAGCTCCAGACCCTTATCCCATTCCTTAGCTTAGGATAAATATCCTCATTTGCCTTATTTAATCTATAATTTACAGCTGTGCAAATTCTCCATATTATGTAATTTTTTTTTTTTCTCCTACTAGTCTGTCAATTAAAGGAAATGTGTAGGCAGAAATTGTGGTAGAAGACGTTTTCCTGAGCAAATACAAAAGTTAGTCTGCCAGGAATTTTCCACGGTACTACGGAGGCTGTAGCTCTGTCCAAGGACACACAGGCATCCCTCCCTACTCTGAAGCTGTACACAGATGATGAGTTGCCAGTAGAAACCACATGCAGCCAAGAAGGTGAATCTCTACCTCAGAGTATAGAAGGAGCTCCCCTAAACTCCCCATTGCTCAGCGTTGGGTAAAAATACCCCTGGGCCAGTAACAGTACTTACAATAAAATGCTTTTTCTCTACTTTGAGTGCTCAGCTGTCAGTCTTCTCGCCATCTGGAGGCTCTGCCACAACAAAATTGAAGGCAAAGAGAGGCAAGCAGGCAGTAGAGAGAGGAGGAAAAGCAATTTATCTTATTTAGCTGTTGGTTGTTGGTCGCCCCCCCACCCCCCCACCCCCGCCCGCCCCATTTGGGATATACGTGGCCTGTGCCCAAATACTACTTCACCAGGGAGCATCTGTCGATGTTTGTTGATTGCTGCACCAGTTTGAGAAGTGCCTAAGGGGTAGAGGGAAATTTTCTCTACACTCCTGTGGGTAGTACATGTGAGGAAACTACAACTTTGACTAGAGATTCTGGTTATTGGCAGGGATAGAGATGGTTAAAGTTACTTATTTATCACTTTTTCCATTTGGATTTTCTGTTCCTTTATGCTTTTATTTATCAAAATGGATGCTTATTGGGAAACATATATCCCATGTGAAACTGAAAGTGCCAAGGGTTCTTTTAACTTGTCACTAGCTGTCAGAGAATGAGATTTGATATTGAGAGGATAAGACTTTTAGTCACTTTATTGATAACATGGGAATATGGCAGAGTAGTGTCCAAAAAGAAACATCCCATTCCCCAAGTGGGGTGAGACCCTTTTAACAGGTAAGGACAAAATCATGCCTGCACTCCCTCTCCCTGGTTCAGAAGAAACTTGCACAAGTGGAAGTCAAAACAAAACTGGCCTGTTTCAGAAGATACAGTTTAATAATATACTTAATCAGGAGACAAAAGAAAACAAAAAAACTCAAAGTTGTCACTTTCCAGCCAAGCATGAGAAACAGAACATTTTGCAGTATGAAGCAAGACCAGATGCTATTCAATACCCCTCCTGTTTGCGGAACTCAAGGACTCCATCCCCACCCCTCTGCACTCGCCTAACATTCCAGCCCATCAACTCCCTACCACTAAATCAACAGCTCACCCAGATGGCCTTGTCAGGATTCCACCCCTATACCCCTCCATGCTAAACCAGAGATGGCCCCCTTAAAAGCCTCTCTCACGGTTTCCCTCAAATTGCTCTTTTCTGCCTGTTCTCAGAAAGGAGCTTTCCCAGCCTGCACATGGGACAATTAAGTCCCGTTTAGAGCCTGTTGGGCTCCATTGTCTCTGCCTCACTGCCCAACCACCTTACAGTACGGACTTGAATAAGCAGGTACCTCTCATCCCATCTGCCAGATAGAAACTATGGGAAAGAAACCTTTCTGAATACTCCCTAAGGCTCTTGAGAGACTCATTTTTTATGCATACCCCACCCGATATTTATTTATTTAACTTTTTTAGGATTTTATTGCAGTAACTTTGTCTTACAAATTAAGATAAACTCAGATGTGTATGTTCCTCATATGTGCAGTTTCCCCATTCCTCAGATATATGGAGGCTAACATTTTTAATCACTCTCTATTTGCCTCTTTTGATCTCCAGATAATATTCAGAACCAAAGGGCCTGAAATTAACCTCTTTTATAACTTTTGTAAGGTAGATGCAAATCAGACCTACTCAAGGGCCAGGAATATAAGGGTGAGCAGTCTACACAGAACAATCTGACTGTTCCTTAGTTTGAATCCTCAGATTAACTGATGAATTCTTTTTTTTTAATTAAACTTCAAAATTCCTGGGATCTTTTTACTCCCCTTTCACCATGTCTATTATCTGTGCCATTTGGTGCATCTTATCCTAAAGTAACAAGATTGAATTAAATGAAATCAGCAAAAAAAAATTTTTTTTTTCAGAATCAAGTTGAGTATGGACCTGGGGAGGTGGAACTGAGGCTCAGTCACCTGGTGTCTGAGTTTGAAGTCTGTAAAAATTGGACTTAGTTTTATATTTTTTGGATTCCATGTAACAGAGTGAATACATTTATTGGTTTATAGCAAAGGCCTGTTAAAAACAGGAGTCTAATTACTTTCTGACATCTGCATGTGAAGATAAGCGATAGGGGAGTACATTTGCATTTCCTACCTTTAAATGAGGTATTTTACCTCCTGGACCAGGTATATACTATGTGTGAGAAATACATGAGCTTGGTCTTAAGAATTCTTTATCATAAATGGAGTGTCTTATATACTAAACTTTCTTGGACTATCAAATTTGTCTGGGAGTTTGGCAGCTGGGGGGTAATGGCTTATTGTTGACTTCAGTCAGCTTCTGTTTTTCTTTTCTTGGAAGCAATTTAAAATGACATCTCATCAGCTTCCACTGAAGGAGCTGTCTAGCCCTTTTGTTAGCTAGTTTCTTGCCAGAAGCTGCTGTCTTCTGTTATGTCCTTCCATACTATAAATGAATCATAACTTTTGGTTATTTAACACACATTTAAACCATATATTCAAATTAGAATCCTCTTTCACAGTCATTTTCAGGGCTTCATACTTAATCCAAATGTCATCGTTTTGTAAAATATTTTTGAATCTCTTTTTGGGAAAATGTTTTTTTCAGAAACACCATATAAATGCCCAGAGAAAATCAATTCCTTAAACCCTATTTTGAAGCAAAAATAGTATTTACTTCATATAATTGCCCACCTAATTCTCTGGATAGGTTTTGAATATCCATTTATAGATGTATAATCCATATATTGATATGAGAGAGCACAAGCACTAATGAAGCACAAAGTCCCTCGAGAGAGATGCTTGATGACGGCACATGTGGTAAACTTATTAAAAGCAGCACTGAAGGACCAAGCTCTCTGCAGGTAGCAAAGCTACAGAAAAAGAGGAGTCTAAGCTAAGGAACTCCCTTATCCACCAGGGGATGGAATTCTTCTCTTGGTGGATGTAATTAAGGGCTTGGTTATGAGTTACTGCAAGCCCCTTTCCAGCCTGCCTGGCCTTTAGTTGGGAGTTGTTAGTTATTAAGGGCATGGCTAAGAACGAGGTTACTAAGGGGAATGTCTTTCCCGGAATCCATCTCCACTGTGCCTGGGGTTGTAGGTAATCTGGCCTGCCTAGGTGGTACTGGTTTATTTTTAGCAGGCCTTAGGCTTGGCCAGTTAATTGATTTCCTGCAGTCCTGCTTTGCTGTCTTCAAGGTGTCCCTCTTTTTTTTCCTGTGCTGCCCATCACCATATATGAAGAACAATTTCCATCACTGAATGATGTGGAAACAGCATAGCATAAAATCTATTCAGTAGGTATACAGATAGATGTCTGAGCAAAAACTACAAAGAAGGACCCCACCTTATCAACCCGGGTCTGGGACTCACCCCTAGTGCCTCCTACCATTTATTCTGGTAAAAGAGAGCTGGTAACTTCACCAGCTCTCAGAACTCCAGCCCTTCACAGAGGGAGGAGCCCTCACCCCTCAAATAGATAGGAGAATTCATTTTGCCTCTGTGAGAGAAGCAGGCAGCACCTGTGAGGGCACACATCGTTCCCTTAATGTAACATCCCCAACCTGCAGGGAGCTTAAACTCCCTGTTACTGCTTTTAATAAAGGTGCTATGTGATCCTGGCCAAATGACTTGCTCCATGAATTTTTTTTTTGTCATTTTAATCTCCATCTTTATTTCATTAAACAAATGGAAAACCAACCCCTTGCCAAATATGTTATCCCTTGCCAATTAAGTCATTAACAGAGGCTCCATAGCTGAATTTTCCATTAACAGAAGTAATTTTCTGACAATTCACTTATGAATTGAGTGCCTATTGCCTTTCAATTATATTTTATAATAGTAATATTTATTATTGCTTTCTGAATGGACCAACCGTCTCATGGGGTGTCTCAGCTCACCCTCGCATGCTTCATAAAAATATTCAAAAGCAAAGACTTTAAAAAATATATAATTGTTATCTGGTATTGTTATTTTCAAATACAATTTTAAAAACTATAAATTAAGTAATATAGTTAATTGTAAGCTATTCTTATGTTTTTGAATGGGTTATTAAATTTTGATATTTAATAAATATGAAGGACCAAAATTCGTATGTTCATTAAAATATCATTGATTTGTTTTTCTAGCAGAATATAAAGCCTCGAATTAATTTTAAAACCACCACTTTATTCCACCTGCCACTTATGCACAGGCCTAGCATGTATGGATGCCAATCCCTTTAATATCTAAGTCAATAGCAAGTGTGTAGAATAGTGCCTGTTTATAGCCAAATTTTCAATAAAAATTAGTTATAATGATAATGATGTTATACATCAGGTTCCATCTCAGACACAGTAAATAGAAAGGTAAATCAGACACAGTTCTATTTCTTAAAGGATCATGCAATGAAATAGTTTAGAAAATCGAGAATTAGAGTATATTTCAGTAGGTACTACAGGAGAGGTACTCACACTATACTAAAGAATCACAAGAGGGTTACCTAACTTAAACAGATGGGTTTGGGTCAGGAAAAGATTAGAATTTGGTCTTGAGGGAGATGGAATTTATCAGGTAAGAGAGATGTAGAAAGAAGTAGGGAGAGGAGAAAAGAAGCTCAAGATTAGGGAACTTCAAGTAGCTCATAAATGTTAAGACAAGGCTTAGGAGAAATGAGCAAGAGG
Source organism: Solenodon paradoxus (assembly GCA_004363575.1). Lineage (NCBI taxonomy): Eukaryota > Metazoa > Chordata > Mammalia > Eulipotyphla > Solenodontidae > Solenodon > Solenodon paradoxus. The sequence goes on along the minus strand of RJWH01004864.1, from coordinate 63,767 downwards.
TAAGATTGAGAAGAGGTGAGCAGAATTCAGCTAATGTGAATGTTATCTTTAACGTAGTCCCTAAACTGAAGTAGGGAAAGAAATGTTCTCATGTGCACATTAGACAGATGACTAGGTTGCAGTGTGGAGAACCAATGGGAAGCATTCAAGGTGAGGATGAGTGTTAAAAGTGAGAAATTTCAAGGGTAAGAAAATAGCATAAGGGATAAAGAGAAAGACATTCTGGAAAGATTACTAAGGAGGTAAAATGGACATATAGGAAAAGTAACATATTAACTTGGTTAAGTCACTAGATTTCTCTGAGCTTTATTCATTTTACATTCAATAGTCATCAATGCGTCCTAGGTACCTGTGATGTGACAGACAGTATGTCTTGGGATATGACAATGAACAAAAGATCTTAACTCTTAAAGCTTACATTAGACTTATATTTAAAAGCAGGACAATAATACTTAGACTGATGTTAAATGGACATTGCTAGCTATAAATTGCCCAAATAGAAGATACACTCTAGAATACAGAAGGTATTAGGTTCACTTTGTTTAAAATAGTTGTAGGACATTTTCATACCATACCAACCTAAACATAAATAGTGACTTATCAAAAAACAATTTTACACAATTTCTACAAATTTTACAGGTTTCATAAAAATTCATAAAATATGTCTTGTTCTTTTTCAGTGTGCTCACTTCCTCTTTTAAGGAACTGTTTTGCAAAGATTGTATACTATTCTAAAATGTTGCCAAGGATTATGGAAACTTGATACTAATGTTTATTATTTTTCTTCTTTATTATGTTATAGTAGTGAATTTCAATGAATGACTTTTGAATGTTAAACTTACCTTGCATTCTGGAGTAAATCTCACATAGTCATAATGGATTGTCATTTAGACACACTAAGGTATATCTAAAACATACATATCTATACACATACACACATATATGTGTGTATATATATATATATATTTAAGAGAGGAAGGCGGAGGAAGAAACATTTTAAAGAAGGAAGGAAAGAAGAAGAAACATTTGTATTTATTTAACTGTTTGTTTTTGGTTTTTTACTGGTTTCTCACTGGTCTTGAACCCAAGTCCCTGGGCTTTATGTGATTTGCACATTAGCATCTCAGTCACTTGAGCTACAAGGGTACGCCCATATTTGGGTTTTTTAAATTTCAATCTAAGAATCTCTCTTTTAATTGAAATGTTATTTTATTTACATTTAATGTAACAACTCATATGGTTGCATTTAAACCATGTGACTATTAACATTAGCCTCTTCTGTTTTGTTTGTTTTTCTCCTCTGTTGTCTTTTTTGGGGAGTTAAGTCATATTTTAGCATTCCATATTGCTATTTGTATTGTTTTTATAATGCTAATTATTTATTTTTTATAAGTGTTCTAGATATTGCAATATGCATCCTTAACTTACGATAGCGGAGCATAAATTAATATTACATTTCACCAAAACCAAATTTTTTTTCTAAAGGAAGGGTGCAGGCAAGGATGAAGGTGAGTAGGTAGGCAGTCAGGGAGAGAGAGGAGAAAGAAGCATTTTTATTTATCTTGTTTAGTTGTTTACTTGATTGTTTTCCCAGCCCCAGGATGTGAACCCAAGTTCTTGGGATGTTATGTGGATTGAACTGGCTGAACTTGGCAGACCCAATCACTGTGTTGTCAGAGCATACCTGAAAAAGAACTTTAAATTCCATTTACCCTACCAGTCCTTTGTGTTACTGCTACCACATATTTTCTTTCTACATATTATTGATCCTCATTATTTGCAAATTCTGTATATTCGAATTCATCTACTTGCCATTATTTATCTATAATCCCCAAGTCCACACTTGTAATGTGGCAGAGGGGTAGAAGTTTGATTTGTCTGACATATCTAGTTGAGATTAAGCAAGAAAATAATTCCTTCTCCCCCCACCACCC
>RJWH01004864.1:46260-61733 GCA_004363575.1 Solenodon paradoxus | reverse complement strand
ATGTTTCTTCCTCCTTTCCCTTCCTTTCTATAAAGAAGTGTCCTTTCTACACCTTTTCTTTTAGTGCTCTATTTTTTGCGTTCTTGTACTTTTTGTTGTTAAATTTGACACTGAATGTGGCACCCAATCATAGTTTAAAGTGCTATTTAGTTTTCTTAAACACAGGAAGGCTGTGATATGCTTTATGGGGAAACTAAGTAGGTAAGATTTGTTTAGGCATGAGTTATAGGATGTCCATGAGTTCAGTGTTAATGAATTAATGCATATTAAATAATATCTCTTTACAAAAACACAAAACAAGAATATCTATTACTCACTTAATGAAAACTGCTGTGACCAGGTGCTCACAGGGGCCGAATCTGTATTTCTCCCAGAAACAATGGTTTAATATCCACTAAATCAGTGTTAGCAGCAGCTTATCAAATATATCTGCTGCACAAATGGGAATTAACTGCATGTTATCAATTTCCAAATCTATCTTTTTCTTTACACAATCAAGTGTTTTTTAAAAAGAAAAAAATTGGAATTTTATATTTGCTCATATACCGTTGCTCTTCATTTCTTCTTGTAGATCGTTTCCAATGTGGGATTATTTTTTCCTAGTCTGAAAAGTTTCCTTTAGCATTTCTTATACTGCATGCTTGTTGACAAATTTCTTCAGCATTGTTTGTCGAAAAATGTCATTTCTCTGATATTCCAAAAGAAAATTTTGCTGGACAGAGTTCTGGGTTCGTAGATTTCTCTTTCAACCCATTCAAGATGTCACCTGTATAATTTTTTCTAATAGGATATCAACATTAATTACAACTGTGGTTTGCCTGTACATAATGGTTTCTTTTCTTTCTTTCTTTTTCTTTTTTTAAGGAAAGATGCAGGTAGTAATGAAGGGAGCAGGAGCAGGGACAGGCAAAAGAGAGATGAGGAAGAAGCATTTTATTTATTTTATTTAGTTGTTCATTTTGATTGTTTCCACTGACCCTGGACACAAACCCAGGACCTTTGTGGACTGTTGTCTAACTGCTGCTCTACCAGGGAGCATCATTTTATTGTTGTTGGTCACACGAGACTGACAGTAAAGCTATTTGTTTTAACAGGTGTTCTGTTACTGGGTCAAACGAATCCTGATTGAAACTTAGACTCAGAAATTTCAGTTAAGACTTAGAGTAAACAACTATTTTTCTATAATCTATAAATAAAATAATTTTTGTAATCATCATCTTTATTTCCATAAAATTATTAAAACCTTCAAACTGTTTGGATATTTCAAGATTTCTTGATCAGGATAAAAACTGAAAACATGCTCATCTTTCCTGTCTCCTAAAACCCCACACAAAATGATTAAAACAGTTTCAAAGGTAATGAACACTGAATCAGAATATGACAGTATGTGTCAACAGCAGATTTCAATGAATTTCTGCTACCTGGAGAAGGAGGAAGCATTGTCTTCTACAAAGAGATGAAGGAGAGATATAAGCATAACCTGCCAGGCAGAAAATACCACAGTTGAGATCAGTAAATCTGAAGGATGGAGGGTTAGTTAAAGTGTATCTAAGGGGATGTATTATGGAGTTCCACAGAGGAAAAAATGTGTGCAATAGCTAGGGTTTGCTTTTATATATTAATTATATAGTATATTTTGTTATATTTGTCATAAATCATCTCCATAATAGCTAAGCTATAAAAAGAGAAGTAGATCTTAAACAATCTAAGTTCTTTTTATTATTCATGGAGTGAGTAGAGATACTGATTAAATTTATATTTCATCAAGGCCCTTTTTCAAGTCTTTGGCTTGTGTCCTTGGGATGTATGTGGATTTTGCTGGCCAGAGGTGGCAGACTGAACACCAGGGCATGCCAGTTTTTGATTTTTAAAGATGTTTACAGAAAACATTTCAGCAACCCTTTCTCTTACTTCCCTCCCTTCCCTCCCCCACTTGCTCTTCCTCCTTACTAGAGTATTCTTCTCTAAAAAATAAATTAATGAATGACCTAGGTGAGAATAATAGCTGCTAAAGAAGTTTCCTTTACACAGGGTTTTAGTCCACCCTATCCTGACACTGGGGGCTCCCCAGGCTGAGTTCGCATTCCAGGGCCCTTAACTGCTTCCATGTGAAAAACTTCATTCTCATTCAGGGACCAATCCTGCCAGTAAAGATATATATATATATATATATAGATAGATAGATAGATAGATAGATAGATAGATAGATAGATAGATAGATAGATAGATAGATATAGATAGATATATAGATAGATATAGATATATATGTATGTATGTATATATATGTATGTATATCACAGCAGAAGAATCTATAATAATCAAACTAGTCTCATTCTTAATAAAAATGGATAAATCAAGGACATAATAACGAAAACAAGCAATGTGGAAAGTAACTTTATTTAGTTGTCTATTTTAGTTCCTCATCCACCTCCCCAACCCTGGGATGGAGAACCCAGGTCTTTAGGTGTTACATGGTCCAAACCTAACAAAATATGCTATAGGAAAGTTAAATGTCACTCAGTTATAAAAAAAAAGGTGAGATTTTTATTCACAGACAATAGATGTACCTTGAAGGGATTATTTTTCCTTTTTTTCGTTAAGGAAAGTTGCATACAAGAATGAAGATGAGTAGGCAGGCAGGAAGAGAGAGGAGGAAGAGTTCATCTTGGTTTTTCCCCACCCTGACCCCTGCCCAGAATGTGGATCTGAGTCCTTGGGATGTTTGTGGACTATGCCCCACTAGAGGGGGTGGACCCAACCTCTACTCCACTAAGGCATGCCAAGAGGGGACTATTCTTTAGTGAAATATGTCAGAGAAACAAAGACAAATACAATATGATTTCTTTCATATGTGGAATATAAAGAAACAAAATGAACTAGCAAAACAAAAATAAATCCTTAGATTCAGGTGGTGGTTAACCAAGGGGAAGGAGAGTGGAGGACGGACTGGGCAGAGGAGTTCAACTGGACAGTAGTGGATAGGAACTAGATCTTTGTTGGTGATACGGACATTTATCAAGGCATTTCAATTTCATAGCTGTACTCTTGAAACTTATGAATCTTACTTCAAATAAATAAATATTACATGAAAAAAGAGTTGAGACTTTCCCAGGCGTAATCAAAAAGACAAGGAAATGAAATCTATTCCTGGGGAGATATTAGATCTAGAAGAATAGTAATTCAGATGGTTTAAGACCTGACTCAATACTATTTCAGGAAGGAGAGAACAATTATTAATCAAACATAGACAAAATGACTTAGTATGTGAATGTCAGTGTGAATTTTTAAACGACTGTGAGAGGATCTTTTTATACACAGAGAAGGTCATGTAAAATCATTTGGGTTTAAAAATAATATTAATTTATTAAAATGAAATGATAAACATAGTTTTCCAGGAACTTCAAAATCAGCCTGTGAGTCTTGCTGTTTTAAATGTAGTTGAGCACCTTCACTTTTTCTTTCATTATTTTGATTTATTCAATTTGAACAATCCTACTAATAAATGTAGTTAATATAATTCCCTTCAATATTTTAAAATCCATTTATATTTTATTTTGCCTTTAAGCACTTTGAATCCCTGACTTAAATAAAACTTTCCCAAATGAGTCATTTCAGATGATACAATGAGTCTCATGTTCTTTTGGATCTTATAAACTCTTTAATACCTAAACATGGAGATTAACTTAATGATGTCCTAAATCTAACACAACAGTGTAACCGCATAGTAACATGGGACTCAGTGAACCTAGCCATTCAGCAAAGATCAGTTCATCATAAACTGAGGAATCTATGACATTTAATTAACATATAAATTTAACTGAAAGAACTACAGATAATGGATCAATGAGACATTGTGATCAGCCCGAGAAGCTAGCAGGCCTCCTGTTAGTGCCCAGCTACTCTCCAGATATTCTGCAAATATCTCACCTTCATCCATGTTGCCCCTTCCATATGTCTCTATAAACCCAGTAACTCTGACAGTTAGAGAGTTGGATCTGAGATAGAGCAGGTCTCCCACTTCCTCTTCATTATAAACCTATTTTCCTTCTACTAACATTCGTTCTCTTTAGTACTGGCTATCAAACTGTGAGCAGCCGAACCTGGGTCCAGTGAGAAAAGTATTAATACTCTAATTCGATTTAGTATATCATGTTTATGTAATTTTTTTTTCCAGGAAGAGAGAGGAGGAAGAAGAACTTTATTTATTTAATTGTTCATCTTGGTCGTTCCCCTGCCCTGGCATCTTGGAATGTGTATGGCCCACACCAAGGCTGTACTAGACCACTAGGCCACCAGGGTACTCTGATGTCTATGTAATTTTAAACTTTTCCAGGGATTATAAAAAAACAAAGTCAAAACCAAAACACAAAACCAAAAATCCACCAATAGAACTATTTTTCCATCCCAAGGGAGTTAGGTAACCATCCCAAACAAGACAAAACTGCTGGTAGACGAGAGTTTTGATCAGGTCACAGAATCTGGGACTATACATGTCAATGGCCTACAGTAATTCTGCCTACACCACTGATGTTCACTCTGAAACGTTTTGCAGTTGTAACCTGCAGGTTTAGTCTGGTTTCTCCTACATCCAAGTTATACCATGATTTAATTCTTCCAGTCGATTTAAATGAACCAAAGCCTGCAAATCTATTTAATTGAGTTAAAGCTCCTTCCCTTGCTTAACTGAATTTTGCATTTCTGAGTGGTTTTAAATAGCTTTATTGCCTTCCCACTTTAATATCTTAGAGTAAAAAATATTAGATTAACTAAGTACTTCGAACCTTAATTTTCCCATCTGTATTAATAAGTATATCATGGCCTTGTTGTGAAAATTAATTTTAAAAAATTTTGGAGGCACACCCTTGTGGCTCAGGCTGCTTAAGTGACTAAGGTGCAGGTCTTGTAAAACCCAAGGATGCAGGTTTGAGACCTGGGATCAGGAGAAAAATAATTTAAAAGACATGTTGGATTTAAAAAAAAAAAAGGAAGAAAGAAAGGAAAAGAGCATGGACTACACTGTTTGGTACATACATATACAAAATAAGTTCACTTTTTTTAACATAGGTAATTATTTAGTCTTATTCCAGTATTTATACCTGGTAGATATAAATAACAATATAATTGCAATATATATATATATATTTTTTTTTTTTTTAAGGAAAGGTGCAGGCAAGAATGAAGGCACACAAGCAGGCAGGTAGGAAGAGAGAAGAGGAAGAAGCATTTATTTCATTTGGCTGTTCATCTTGGTTATTCCCTTAGCCCCGAGACATGAGCTAGATCTTTGGGATGTGTGTAGTTTCTGCTTGCCAGAGGTGGCATACTAAACAGCTAAACCACTAAACCACCAGTGTGTTCCAGCAAGAAATATTTTAAAATAAATTTTGGAAAATTTCATTCATTATACCTTAATATTATTTCTCATTATTATTTTTTCTATTTGGAAATTTTACAAATTAAAGAAAAAAGAAATAATGCCTTAAAATAATTTCTCTGCTGTAATACTGCTGATTGAAATATAAGTATAGTCCTGGAAAGTTTAAATAATTTTGTATGTTTTATTGTTGATAAATACCTCTTCATTTAGTAACTTCTAGAGCTCCTTTCAACTGACTAACAAAGATCAAACCTACAGCAAATATATGCAGTTGAAAAATATCATTGTTTAATACCACATAACCTTGGGGAATGAAATTTTAATTCTTTTCCCCAATATTCCATAATGAACACTTTTAAATATACGATGATTTTGAAAGAATTTTACGGTGAATACCCATATACTCTCCACCTACATTCTACTGTTGAACATTTTACTTTACTTTTTTGATCCATCTATCCATTAATCCCCCTTATTTTTATATATTTCAAAGTAAATTACAATTTATCAAACCTTTTCTCTCTATAATGCACAGTTACTATCAATAACTAAATTTCAATATTTGGTATAAAATACAATTAAATGCAGAAATCTTAAGTATATATTTGCTGAGTTTTGGCAAATGCATACATCTGTGTAACCCAAATCCTATCAATATACAGAAAATTACCATGAAGTTTTTTTCATAATCCTTTCACATACATACTTTTGAAATTCTTTCATATTATTGTACCTTTTGTTTATTCCTTATTAATGCTATTGTATGACTATACAGCAGGCTTGTTTATCCTCATTTTTATAGCTTATACCTTGGTTTAGGACTTTCAAAATACTACCTGTAACTTTGGATTGTACTCACAAAAGAGGCACATACTTTTTTTAGAATCTTTTCTGCAGATGATGTGGAGAAGGTAATGTGGATGAAAAAAGAGAAATGGAAATTCATCTGCTTCTCCTCTACTCTTGCTACTTTGCATCGTCTGAGTGCTATTTATAAAGTCCACACAACTGGTGAGAGTCATTCATCTCAGGAATGACCCAGACAGGATCTTGAAGAATTAGTTCACATTATCAGAGAAACTTTACTTGACATTCCAAGTATCAAAAGCTTCCTGAGTCAGTTCTCCTCCAGGTTGAATAATACTAGTAATTGGGTTTTTTTTCATCTTTGCTTTAACAAAAATTTTTATTGTTTACTTCTGAAACTTTTCCTGGCTTTCCCAACGTTCTACTGCATCTAGTCAGAGGTCAGTTTAAGTCAATGCCTCATCAAATTCTCGTTGTTGTTTTTTTTAAATTTATTCATTTCAGAGGAATATTTTGTTTTCGTTGCACTGCTATAATTTCAATAGAGCCACTTAAGAAATATTGATTCATCAAATCTTTTGTATGCTATCTTTTTCTTTTTTATCCCTGGCTCTGAGTCTCAAACCTGGATCCTTGGGCTTTACATGGTCTACAACTTAGCCACCTCAACCATTCAGCCACAAAAGGTGCACCAATGGTCAGCCCTCGGTACTTTTTAAATAAGAATCCAAAACTAGATTAAATATGAGTATCAGTATATCTCTTGTCCAATATTAAAAGGTATTTTTATTTAGTGAAAGCAAAACATGATAATAGATAAAATGAAAGAAAATATTAGTACAGTGAAAAAAGAATAGATAACTCATTATTCATTCATTATTCAGTCATTATTATTTCAGAATAGATAACTCATTATTACTTACCTTTTTTTCTAATTTTTAAAAAGATTGAGGCAGGAATGAAATTATAAAAATATCCAAAAGTAGGAAGAGAAACCTAATTATCACCAGCATTCAACCACATAGTTACCACCATGGCATGTTTCCTTCTTTCTTCTATTATATATAACAGTTTTTTTTAAAGGAAAGGTATAGGGAGGAATGAAAGCAAGTAGGCAGGCAAATAAGAAGAGAGATGAGGGAGGAACAATTAATTTTATTCAGTTGTTCATCATTGGTTCTTTCACTGACCCTGAGTCTTGAACAGAGGACCTTGGAATGCATATAGAGTGATCCTAGTTTAAACCATCAGGGTGTGCATTTATACAATTTTTAATTTAAATACTATATGTTCAATTGTATGTTCTTTTTCTATCTCGATACTATCATAAAATATTTCCTAACACATTAAAAAAATTTCTTAAAAATTAATCACAATTTCATGTCTCATTCTATGCTATTTATACATTGCCCTATAATTGGTCATTTAAGTTGCATTCAGTTTTTGCTATTTTAAGTAATATTGTGATGAACACTTTTATACATCAATCTCTAATCAAATCTTTTTTATTATTATGCATGGTAAATTCCTGGAAATGTAATTACCTAGCCTAGGAGTATGAAGATTTGCTACAGCCTATCCTTGCACTTTCCTGAAATGCTGTGCCTTATACTCTGGAACAATTTCAGTGTCTGTTTTATCACACCCTTCCCAGTATTATGTGACTTGAGTTTATGCTATCTTATTTTCTTTGCAATTATTTGATTGCCTTTTTAGCTTAGCTCTTCTCATGTTTATGAGTTACTTGTATTTCTTTTTTAGTTCATGTCCTTGGCTCATTAGTCATTTCTCAATATTTTTCTTGTGTATTTGGACAATTCATTCACCCAAATTTTGCTTGAGTTCATGTGAAGTAGTAACAAATTCCACTGGAAAAAGGTTCAAAGGAAAGGGGGCGTGAAAAGTAGAGGAGAGTGATGGTGGGAACAAAGATGGTTGGACATGGTTGATTGTTAAAAGTTTAGATATGGAGGTGAGGTGCATTAAGGGAGAAGTTAGGGTTGAAGATTGAGGTATTAGGGTGGGTAAGGAATGGGGAGTCTATAGTCACTATTTTCTGGAGGTTAGCCTGTGGCTGGGTTTCGGTTTAGAGTCCGAGAGGTTCGAGTTGGGTTTGGACTGAAGGAATGTTACAAGTTGGAAGTAGTACACAGGTGAGGGATAGGTTCCCAAGATCAGGATATGCCCCAGATCTTGCCTGCTGCCAGAGCGCAGGTCTCCTCATGTGACTCAAGCCCACTGCTGACTGTCAGATGATACCTGTTGCTGCCATTCCTGATAGTCCCAGCTCCAATCGCTGGAGGGACTCTCATGACCTTATGTGCAACTCAGCCCCAATGCCAAGCACGCAGGTGTAGGAAGTAATAAAGCATAACAGTCCCAGTAAAATGGGGTAAAAATGTGAAAACAATTTCTCTAATTTTTTAATATTAAGATGGAGCTGCTGTTAAATTTTATCATACACAAAATAAATCTAAGAATGAACAAGGACAGTGTAATAGAAGTGATATCTTCAAAATAAAAAATAAGGAGGGACTTGGTCACTCAGTTTTAATATATGGTTGGTATTTATTAGGATCTATACAAGAGGAAATTTCTTTCACATAGTTATTCCATAATGACACATAAATGAAACTTTTTCCAATAAAAATTTACTCTGGAAAGACAATCCAATATGGCTACCTGGTAGGAGCTCAGACTCATCTCTTCCCCACAGAACAACTAGGAAGTACCTATTTTACAAACATAAACACTGAGGAAAAGCAGGACCACAAACAGCAGCAGCATTTAAAACCATAATGTGTATGTGAAAACGTCTAGTTTCAGACCTACTTCACAGCATCAAGATCCTGAACCCCAGGGGTAAAAAGCCACAGCAGAGGAGGCAGAGCCTCCTCTGAGAGAACCAGTCCTCCTGGAGCAATCCCTGGCAACAGAGAGCTTGCCTAGTGAGATCAAGGTCACTGAACTGGGGGAGAGAATATTGGAACAGGGTGAAAAGAGGTCCAGAACCCAGGAAAACTAAGTCAGAGTGCCCAAGGGATATCTGTGCAGGTCACTGCTATAACCAAAAGGCAGCTAGAGGAAAACGTCCCCTCCCACCATTATTCAGGAGTGCCATGGGACCCACTCACTGGACATCCTACCCCTAGGCTTAAGAGTGCTGAAACAGTATTTCTGGAAGAAGACAGTTTTCTAAAAGAGAGGAACCTTCAACAGTTACCTGTTAGCACTACTTTGTGGGTGGAGATAGAACTGGGTCTGATTGCTGATTGTGGGTCAACAAAAACCTTCCAGTGATCTTTACTGTTGAGGCCTGTGATGTAGGGAGAAGGCTCTGCATCCCTCACACAATCCCCAACCCCAAAGACTGAACTCTCAGACATCAATGCAGATGTCCAATCTTAGAGCATCAACAAATCTGACCAGTGGTGATGACACAAAACTAGAGAACTCCCCGTATTGAAAGAAAAGAATTTTCAACCTAGAATACTAGCAAGATTATCATTTAGAACTGAAGGAATTATAAAAAGTGTTTCAGATAAGCAAAAGTTAAAGGAATTTATCAATAAAACCAGCACTACAAACAAAACAACAAAACTAAAGGAAGTACTGTAAAGTGTAAAGAAACCCCACTTAAGCACAGTAAGACAACAAAAATAGAAAGGGTGGGGGAAGAAAGAAGAATAAAAATATGAGTGGTTAGAATGAGTGTAATACTAAACTGCTTTCAAATAAAAATGAAAATAAACATAGAATACTTAATGCAAACCTCAGGGTAATCTCAAAGTACATCTCCAGAGAAACAGCAAAGAAGAAAACAAAAAATGGGAAGGCAGTTAAAACATAACTATACCCAACCCAAAACAGAATGAAGATATGAGCTACCAGAATCTATGGGATACAGGAAAAATAGTACTGAGGGAAGTTCAATGCAATCCAGGCCTACCTCAAGAAATAAGAAAAATTGCAAATAAACAATGTAATCCTACATTTAAAGCAATAGAGAAAGAACAATTTAAGCCAAAAAGTCAGTAGAAGAAAGGAAATAATCCAAATCTGAGTATAAATAAATGAAACAGAAAACAAGACAATCTAGAAGATCAATGAAACCAAAAGTTGGTATTCTGAAAAAATTAACGAAATTGAAAAACCATTGGCTAGACTCAAAAAGAAAAAAAGAGAAAAAAAATCTCATAACTAGAATTAGAAATGAAAGGGGAGAAGTTACAATAGTTACCAGAGAAATACAAAGCACCATAAGAGACTACTATGAACAGTTCCATGCCAACAAAGTGGACAACTTTGAGGACATGGTTAGATTTTTAGAAAAATAGTCTACCAAGACAGATCCTTGAAGAACTGGAAAACCTAAACAGAATAATCACAGCAAGGAAATTGAAGAATCAAAAATCTCCCTGAAAATAAAAACCCAGGACTGAATGACTTTACTAGTGAGTTTTACCAAATCTTCAGAGGAGAACTAATCCCTATGCTTCTCAAATTCTTTCAAAATTTTGAAGAACAGTGAATACTTCCGAACACTTTCTACAAGGCTAGAGTCACGTGATACCAAAAACTGCTGGAGATGCCTCCAAGAAAGAGAATTACAGATCAATATCTCTAATGAGCATAGATGCAAAATTCTCAACAAAATATTAGCAAGCCAAAATCAATAATGCATCAAAGGTCATCCATCATGACCAAGTGGGATTTATCCCAGGGATGCAAGGACAGTTCATCATGTGTAAATCTATTAATATAATAAACCATATCAACATGAGTAAGGAGATAAACCACATGATCATATCAATAGACGTAGAGAAAGCTTTTGACAAGATCCATCACCCATTTATGATAAAAATACTTCATAACATGGGGATAGAGGATATACACCTCAACATAATAAAGGCCATATATGATAAACCCACAGTCACCATCATACACAATAGCAAAAAATTGAAAGCATTTTCTCAAAGGTCTGAAACAAGGCAAGGGAGTTCACTCTCTCCACTGTTATTTAACATTGTACTAGAGGTCTTGGCCAGAGCAATTAGGCAAGAAAAAGAAATGAAGAATCCAAATTGGAAATGAGGAAGTAAAAACTATCACTATTTGCAGATGGCATGATTATATATAGTGAAAGCCCTAAAAACTTGGTCAAAAAATTATGAGAATAATAAATGAATATAATGAACTGGTAGGCTACAAAATAAACACAAACATCTATTGAATTTTTATATGTACAAAACATGCTAGAAGAAAATGAAATCAAGAAAATCATACCATTTAAAATAGAAATAAAAATAATCAAATACCTTGCAATATACCTAACAAAGGAGGTAAAAGACCTGTACAATGAAAAGCATAAGTCCTTCTTAAAGGAAATAAAGGACAATACAAATAAATGGAAAGGAATTCTGTGCTCATGACTGGGAAGACACAACCTTGTTAAAATGGCCATCTTACCTAAAGCAATATACAGTATTAATGCAATCCCCATTAAAATCTCATTGGATTATTTCAAGGAAATTGAATAAAAATCTTAAAATTTGTATGGTACAATAAAATACCTCAAATAGTCAAAACAATAATGAAAAAAAAAAAAAAAGAATCTGAAGTGATTACATTCCCATACATTGAGCTATACTAGAAAGCGATAGTGATCAGAACGGTTTGGTACTAGAATGATAACAGAGGCACAGCTTAGTGGAATAGAACTGATTCACCAAAAATTGACTCACGTACACTCAGTTAATCTACAACAAAGGAGCCAAAAGCATATGGTGGAGAAAGGAAAGTCTCTTCAATAAATGATTGGGAAAAATGTACAGCCACATGCAAAGAATGAAGCTAGACCATTTTCTAACTCCATTCACAAAAATTAACTCAAGTGACCTAGAGACTTGGACATGAAACCATAAATCATAAAATTATTGGAAGACACCATAGGAAAGACATTCCATGAATCAGCCTTAAAGAGGTCTTTGGGGACTTAATACCGGCATCAAGGAAAACAAAAAGAAAATGAACAGCTAGGACTACATCAAACTAAAGAGCTTTACAGTGAAAGAAAACATCACCAAGACAAAAAGACAACCTACTAACTGTGAGAAGACATTTGCGTTCCATATTTCTGACTTATATCCAAAATATCCAATATATATATATATATAATATCCAATACAATATATAATATCCAAAATATACAAAGAACTCATAAAAGTCAATAATAAAAGAACAGGCAATATAATAAAAAAAACTGAAAAGAGGAATTGGAGAGACATTTTTCCATAGAAGACATACAGATGACCAACGGGCACATGAAAAGATGTTCCTACTAGCTGGCTATCAGGGAAATACAAATTAAAACAACAGTGAGCTATCACCTTACACCTGAGAGACAGGCTATTATTCAAAAGTTTGCAAACAACAGATGTTGGTAAGGATGTGGAGAGAAGAGAACATTTTTACACTGTTGTTGGGAGTGCAAATTGGTTCAATCCCCATGTAAAACAATATGGAGATTCCTCAAAACTTTGAATATGGAAAGCCCATATGATCTCACCAACTCACTTCTGGGTATTTAACCAAAAGATACAAAAACTAATTTATAGGATTTTATGCTGTATATTGCAGATCTATTCACAATTTCTAAAGAAATGGAAACTAAGTGCCTAATGTCAGATGAATGGATAGGATGTGGTACATATACACAATGGAATCCCTTAGAAGAGATGAAATCCTGACATTAGAATCAACATGGGTGGATATAGAAGGGATTATGCTAAGTGAAATAAATCAAAAGAAGATAGATACCAGGCGATCTCACACATAGGTGGAATGTGAGTGGACAAAACAAAGGAACAGATTAAACAAAACCAAACCTTGGACAATGCCAAAAGAACTGAGATTATCAATAGGTGTGTGTGTGGGGGGGGGGGGGCAAGTGTTGGTGGGGCCCATGTAACAATGGTGAAGGACTCTTTAATTTGGTGAAAGGCAGAGTGTATTGATATATAGCTGAGGAATGTGGAACCTGTACATATGGGAAACTTATACATGCTAATTTATTTTAATTTGTGAAACAAAGTGACCTCAATAAAATACTGAAAAAAATCCCCCAAAACAACTTACTCTGTCCTTGTAAGTATGATGTCATTCTCAGACATGTGACATACAAAGCTCATATATACATGTATGCATATCTATTACCCTTACCTCAGCTATTTGTGCAGAGCCCCTTGCTTTCCTGAGGAGATCCAATAAATAGCTGACCAAAAGAACTCGTATTTGTCCCTAGGTCAACTCTGCTTCGGGTTGTACCAAAGAACTGGGATAAATTCCTTAAGAAAGGTGTTATTTGCTCAATAACACTAACATATCAGTTTACAGAATCCAGATTTCTTGATGTAGGAAACTACATGACAGGTAAGAATATTTCTTTTCCTTTTGATGAAAGATGCAATGATGTTAAAATAAAATTGATTGCTAAAGTACAGGAAGAAATTATTTCTGTCCAATACTCTATATCCATCTTTGACAAGTTGTTGGACATAAAGAGAAAAAAATAGAACTACATAATATTAACTTCAAATTATTATATTGTGGTATTAGTTCTCCCTCAATGTCAGGGATAGGGTCTTAGAAACTGTGACTTTAAGCACCATAACAGAACAAAACCAATTTTACCATAGGTTAGTTGATAGAGACAAGAGTTAAGTTCCTATGACATATTTCTGGTCACAAACACATTAGCAAACTTCTAAATAAAACCTAAACACTTCTGATATTAAGCGATCATTTGTATTCACTCATTTTCAGCTGGCTTATTCCAGTTCAGGGTTGCAGGTGGCCTGAGCCTGTCCAGACAACTCAGCAAGCAGGACAAGAACCAAACAAACAGGACATCATTCCAGACTCTCTATCTCACACACACACTCACTCAGACTAGAGCAATTTAGGAATTACAATTACCGTAGCTGTGTTCATCTCTGAGATGTGGGAAGACCCCACACAGACACTGCCCACGCCCCCATCCATGTGATTTTTTCTCATCAACATTGTAAGTAAATAAGTCATTCAAGGACCGGCCTATAAGACCTGCTGTTACGTGAAAGAACACTGAGGTCCTAAAAATATGGGATACACAGCTCTGATGAGAAGCAAGTTCCTGACACCCAAGATACAATTTTACTTCAACAGTCTGCCAAAAACCGAAGAATTATGATTAGAGATGACAAGACATGAATACAAAGCTATATTATACAGGATATTATCGAAGAGAAATGTTGAGCGGACTGAAAAGGGACAGAAACACCTTCAAAGGAATCTTCTCTTTTCCTGTCATTCTTTTCAATATTTTCCATTGTGAAGTTGAAGTTCAATATTTTCAAGTTGCAACAATACCGCACGTAATTAAAAAGTTCCCATTAAACACACAGTAAACTAAACTATGGTCACACAATGCAAGTTATTTGGGAAAACAAAACATACATTGTAATGTCCCCAGTTCAAAACCCGACTGAGGAAACAACCAAAGATGAACAACTGAATAAAATAAAGTGCTTCCTCCTCCTCTCTCTGCCTGCCTGCCTCCTGGCCTTCATTCCTGCCTGCACCTTTTCTTTCAACAGAAGCAGCAGCAGCAGCAGCAGCACAAACAGCGTGAGCCAGATAGTTGGACAGAGGGGGTCAACATGTCAATATGCACAGCGCATTAACCTGCAGGGCTCTGGTGTCAGAAGCTGCAGTGCGCTCCAGGGGGGCCTTAGACCGGTAGTTAGGTAAGTCACACACCCACTGCACACAGTGGGTGCCATTTGCCAGGGTGACCCACGTCCCTGCTAGTCCGAGCTTATGCACCCCCAAACCCCGACCCTGCCCCTCCAGTGTCTGCTCCCGCCCAGGCTGGATCCACATCCCCGCCCAGGTCTCTGGTGCGCAATCTGGAGGCTGGAGTCTCGGAGTTGGCCCTCAGCGCCAATTCTACGCTGCAGGGAAGCTGCCAGCTGTCCAGCCATTGTCATGCAGAGAGCTATGTGGAGCCCAGAGTCCAGGCCTCCTGAGGGCTGTGCACTCTCAAGGACTCAGCCCCCGCAGGAGGTAAGGGGGCGACCACTGGAGGAGGCCCGGTGTCGGGGTTTTCCTTCTCTCACAGACACTCCCAGAGCTTCCAGATGGAAAGTATACCCGTGCAAAGCCAGCACCGGGCACAGCCCGGCTGGAATTGATACACAGTGAACATGTGTGTATCCCCAATTCCTCAGTTGTTCTGGGAACTTGTGTC
>RJWH01004864.1:0-46160 GCA_004363575.1 Solenodon paradoxus | reverse complement strand
TGGGACAAATTTTCTTACCGGCCCATGGTTGGTTTCTTCTTGAATTGATTAGAGGGCTTCATTTTGGCATCTTTGTGATTGATTTCCTTTCAATGGCCCTGAGTCTTGGTTTGTAGGCTTGGAGTTGTCCGGTTAAAGTTAAATTTAATTGTACTGGCTTCCTGGCTTTTGGTATGTTAAACTGTTGGTGCCACTCTGGCTCTGTGCTGATGGCTGGGTGAAATTAGTGACACTGCTATGTTCTTTTCTGGCTCTCCGTTTCTCTCTTCCTGCACTTTGCTCATATCTGGCCGGCTACCTGTCATTCCCCACTCAGGAAATTGGCACCTAGAATCACCTAGGAGTTAGGGACCTCCATTGGTTCTTCTGATTACTTCCTGCTGAAAAGGGATATGGTCTTTTCCAAGCGCCTTCTCCTTGTTACTGTCAGGGTGCTGGGCCTGGGCCATGCAGAGGTCCCTGGTAAAAGATTGTTTCTTCCACCTGAAAAGGCTGATATTGTGGTGCCACAATTTGGAGATATTAGAGCATCTCAACTTCTCCTCGACCAATATGAGGAGGATAAACACCTATAGAAGACTAGAAATATGCTGATTAATCATAAATAAAGTCGATACTTTTAGAAGTCGATGGATGTGACATAAACATTGGACTAAAATTTCGTGTTCCCAGTAAGAAGTGTTACTGAAACATTCATTCTCTCCCCTTTATTCTGGTTTAACCAAGCAAAGTTTTAATAATTTTTGTGTTATTTGCATATGCACAGTAAGAATAATTATATAGACCTTTTTAGTTTGCTTTGTTGGAGTCTTGCAGAAGGACATCAGGTTGAGACTTGACAGCGTTTCGGAGCTCAGGAGCCACACCAGGGTCCCTGGACTCCATTGAAGCCCTTGCAAGTTTGCGTAGCAACTCATTTTTTTTTTAATTTATTTTTTATTGTGGTAATTATTCTACACATTAAAATAATTTCCTATGTATAGGTTCCCCATTTCTTAGATATATTTCAACGTACCATGCCTCCACCAAATCACCAAGTGTTCTTCCCCATTATCCAGTGGGCTCCGCCACCATTTGCCCCCACCCGCCCCCTTCCCTTTTGGTCACCTCAGTTCTATTACAAGTGTCCAAGGGTTAGTTTTGTTTCATCTGTTCCTTTGTTGTGTCTATTCACATACCACCTGTAAGTGAGCTCATCTGGTATCTGTCTTTCTTCTTTTGACTTGTTTCACTTAGCATAATCCCCGCTAGTTTTATCCATGTTGATTCAAGTGACAGGGTTAAACCTGTTCTAAGGGCTGTGTAGTATTCCAGTGTATATATGTACCACATCTTCTTGATCCATTCATCTGATTTTGGGCACTTAGGTAATTTCCAGTTCTTTGTAGCTTCTCATTCTCGAGGTTCCCAATATATCTTGGGATTACCTGACTTGCCAAGTGGTGACTTTCCTTACTACTTGTTGAACCACAAGAAACCCTGAAAGCAAGGTGTTGTACTGATTTCTTATTTGCTCCATCAGGTCAATCGCAGTCTCTGAAAGTGGTCCATTATTCTTTAAATGTGACATTCCATTCAAACAGTTTCTAATAGTGCCCTGTTATACAGAAAAAGTTTCTTATAGTAGTTATGCAAATAAACATTTTGCCATGAAAAATAAGAATGCCTATTAACAATTTACAGCTTGAGAAAAAAATACATGTTTCAGTTCTGTTTGCAAAAAAGTGTAATTTATCAGAATATCTCAGGTGTCAGTCAATCCAAATCCTTATTCCAGTAAAATATAACAATAATACTGAACCTACTAGGATGTATTGATTAATAGTAGTAATGGAGGATGTCATTTCCAAAACATACTAGTTCATAGGCCTCTGTACCTAAATATATTCTTCAAAAAGGGAAACCAGTATTTACTAAGCAAAATATAAAAATTTAGTATTCCATTACTTAAACATATTTCAACCAAAATTATGCCAATGTTAATATTATAGACCCTTATTATCTAATAGCCCAATATAAATGTCGTTCATGTGATAATTAATTTTAGGCAGGAATCGACATCATTTCAACTATGAATATTTCATTTCTTTAGATTTTAATTTGATTACTTTTCCTTATCAATGAATTGAAATGTCTACCTTTATATTTAACCTTAGAAGAAAGTGCATATATATACTTCATATAAACTCTTGAAATGGGTTCCAAATGTTCTCCCACAGATCTAAAACTTCTTTCCTGTTTTAAGTTGTATTTAATAACATTTAATTTCTGTTCTGCTTAAATATATGCTTAAAAAAATAAATTTATAAGTTCTTACCCAGTTCTGTTTCATTATAGCATTGCCAGAAATATTAGAAAGGGCAAGAGTTCCTGTGGATGGTAAGAACCTATAAAATGACCATGAATTGCCTGTTTTATCCTGTGACATACAGCATTGCAGAATATTAGATTCTGAGGAATTCAACATATCTTTCGGAATATATGTATGTATATATATACATATATATACATACATATATATATATATATTGCATTTTTACATGAGCATCTGTTGAGAAGGCCAAACATTAACCTATCATTCATTTTTAGCTTGCAGTTTGACAATGCTTCCTGTAAGATTGCATCATACCAAATGAGTTCAATTTGTTTTATATTTCTCATTTTTCCAAGGGAGAATTATTTCTTTATATGGGATATCTTAGGAGCTCTCTAAATTTCTCATATTTTCTTAAAAACACCTTTTTATTCAGAATTTCACTTTTCGCTTTAAGTTTGTGACGTTAAGGCTACACAATAATGAAACAGTACTTATTTATTTGGCCAAATTCATATAGTTCTGATAGGATTCAGTTTGTACCCTTTCTTTTATCAAAGGCCTGAGAGATAACTTTTGAACAATTTGCTATTTGTTATCAAAAGCTAACCACAATATAAGAATACATTTTCCTTTTTGTTGATGAAAGAAATCAAGACTTGAGTTCACATAAATTAAGATTTTTTTCCACATACACCTTAAGTTTCATTACATACAGATATATTTTTCTGTTTTTATTGACTTTAATACCTTACATGAATTGGAATTTTTTCAACTCTTAAAACCTTAATTTTGAGCAACTAAAAATTGAACACAACAGTTTATTTTATCAACATTTTCCAGATTAGAAAATTCACTAATGATATGCTCGCAGATAGGTCAATGTCTTAGGAGGCATGGTGTATGTGATTTTAAGAACTCAAACTCTTAGTTCTTTCCTAGAAGTTGACCTAAATTCAGGAGTCAACATCTCAGTCATACAATCTAAAACTTTTATTATTTAACACAACTTAGAGGAGCTTTTCACAGTTACAACTTACTAAAGTTGCAATTCTAAAGACTTACGAAATTTATTGCTAAAGATATTTTAAGCAATTCCTTCCTAACCAGGAAGGGCCAAGGTGACATTTGAAACCAAACAATTTAATCAAAATCAGTCTTAGTTATGTAAAATTTCCATCTAAACCCATAGGAACATTCAGATTAATTTATTATACCCTGAACTTAGTAAACCATAAAAGGAGCCCTTCATGATTCAATAACACATGAACAAATCTTAACAACATATTTTTACAACATACAGACAGAGATAACGCAACCCCCCCCAAAAAAAACTTTTCCATTTAAAATCATAATTATATGCCAGGCAAGATAATTGTATAAACAAATTCAAGAAACAAATCAATAGTTCTTAAAAGATCAATCTTTAAAGTTAGGCCATACATTTTGATTTTCTAGAATCAGCTGATATATATATATATATATATATATATATATATATTTTTTTTTTTTCCCAACTTCATAGCTTTAAATATTCCAATTAAGCCAAATTTAAATGAGTGCTCTCAACAACAACAACAACAAAAAATCCTGGTTTATAGTGACTCATCCAAATCAGTAGCACTTTAGCCAAGGACAGAGCCAAAAGAAATCTACTCCTATCATACAACACATTACAGACAGCCAGATCCCTTATCAAGAAAAGCCCTGCACTAAAGCCCATTAAACAAAAGAACACCAGCACGCAGGTAGAAACAAATATTCACCAAGGAAAATCCACTTTTCACCGAAGGGCAGGGAACCAAATCAAAATGAGTCATGCATATCTGAGAAGCCCGCCTCTGGGGGTTGGCTCAGCTAGAGGGTGGACAGCCTGAACTCTGTCAGGACCCAGTGGTTTTTGCCCAGGGGCAGGCCGAAGTACTAAGTATGCTACTTTCTGTTGCGTTCACTGTGCCTTTTTCCTGGATACCTGGTAGCCTGAGATCCCAGGAAGTTAAGAGTCAACTCCACAAGTTCTAAGGCTTTACTCTTGTGGGGGAACATATTAATACACTATCCACATATTATAGGATGGCTCCTCCCTCTAAGTCTGCTACGTTTTGTCCTAATGCTTGTCTGACAAAGGAAGGACTGTCTTCACATGACTGGGGCAGTACTGTCCAGGTAAATTGTCCCAGTTTTCCTTTTAAAACCCATTCAAAAGCAAAGAGGAACTGATAAGTCTTCAGTAACCGGTCTGCAGAAGAAAGCACTTTTCATGTCTAAGACAGAAAACCACTCAGTCTGGAGGAATTTGTCCCCAAATCACATAGGGATTGGGTACCACTGGGTGTAGTGGCACAGCAGTCTTATTAATTATTCTTCAGTCTTGCACCAGCTTGTATTCCCCATTTGGTTTTTTTACGGCCAGGATAGGAGTGTCACAGGGTGAGTTACAGGGCCTCAGAAGTCCATGCTGCAAAAGCTTCTGGACAACAGGCTGTAAGGCCCTCAGGGCTTCAGTTTTTAAAGGATACTGTCTTTTATGGGGAAAAACATTTCCGTCCTTTAATGTAATACTCATTGGGGAGGTACCCTTGGCTCAGCCAGGGATGCCCATGTCCCAAATGAGGGGGTTAACATTCTCTAAGGCTCTGAGTTCCCAGTTATTTTCTCTTGAGCCCATGATCATTAACAGGGGTGCTGCTGTTTGCCTGGCAGGAAACCTGAGTTTCCCACTTAGTGAGGAGGTCTCTCCCCAGTAGTGGGATTGGAGATTCTGACATTACGAAGAAGGTGTGAATAAAAAAATATAAAACCCCCAGAGGAAAAGTCAAGCATTGGGGGATGTGAGTGCCATTTACCCCAGTTACCTCACAAATGCAAGGGAGAGGGATCCTGAGGAAGAGATTAGGGCAAAATAGGCAGCTCCAGTATCTAAAAGGAAAGTCACGGTCTACCTGCCATATCCAGAGACACCCTGGGTTCTGCTCCTTTGATGGACAGCACTGTGACAGGAGCCAGAGACAACTCAGACTCCTTACTGGGTGTCACTCAAGGGCATCTAGTTAGAAGTTTCCTTTGCGCCCTTCGATTCTGATTCTCAGGGCCACTCTGTCACCATGACCCACTTGCCCACACTGTTGGCAGGAAGAGTGGGGAGCTCTTCTCCACCTTTGGTGGCATTCATTTTCTAGCGCCCTGGCTACTTGCAGATGGCACTCCGGCATTGCTTCCTTCTCTGGGTGCCAGGAAGGGAGGCCTTGGACCTTGTAAAGCAGCCAGCATCTGGGCCTGTAGAGCCTCCTTTTTCCATTCCTTTTGTCTTTCCCTGCATTTCTCTAAAACCATCATTAAGGCTGAATCCACTTTATTTTATTGACAAAGTTCCTTATTTTCCCTCAGGGCTAGAAAATTCAACACACATGGCATGTCCCCCCACTTGCCAAATTTTCTATAGAACCTGTCTAGCTGCTGCATAACTTCAAAATAGAGGCCCCCATTCTCCAGCCAGCTGAGCTCTCCCTCTCACCTATATTACGGCCATGCAGTATTACAACATATTCCGTTCTCTTCCTTCTCAGGGTCTCAGGATCAAAGTGCTCAATTTTTCAGTATATACCCTTAAGGGGAGCTTGCTGGTACAGATGACTGATTTCCTATCTACGAAACAAAAAGATTAAAAAAGAAAAAAAAGGAAAGAAAAGAAAGAAAGAGAATCTCACAGATACCTTGCATGGGGGAAAAGCATCTTTTTTTCCTTCTTCCCACATATCTCATTAAAGCCATTGAGTGTCCTCAGAGAGTTTCCCCTGGATAGTGACAAGTGAGGCTGTAAACCCTCACTCCCTGTCCTCACCAGGTTGGGCTCTGGCCTCCCTACCAGCACTTGTTAGCATCTGGGCCTCAGGAATTAAGCATTCTGTCCCACTAGGACCCTTAGGGGAGGAAGATGATTCTTGGCAAGATTGAAAAGCAGCCAGGTCTTTAAACGTTATGCAGGAGTTTTGTTTTGTTTTGCTTTGTTTTGTTTTATTTTGTTTATAAGTGAAGCATGGATGGGTAAGACAGCCAGTTTTGTCTCAGACTGGGTTTATGTAAATGGAGTAGCAGGCAGGCTGGTGGTATGGGGGAGGAGGAGGAGGAAGAGGAGGAGGAGGAGGAGAGAGAGAGAGAGAGAGAGAGAGAGAGAGAGAGAGAGAGAGAGAGAGAGAGAGAGAGAGAGAGAGAGAGAGAGAGAGAGAGAGAGAGCTTTCAAAGTGGCACAATTTGAAAGTTTTGAAGCAAGAGTGGGTTCCGTGTAGTCACAGCTGTGAGGGAAGGAGGGAAGAGTGACTTTGCATTGTGAGCCAGCTTGGCTGAACCTGGTGCTGTGTCTGATGTGTCTGGATTTCTCTCATGGTATTCAAGACAGCCTGGAGGACCTGGAACGCTGGGTGACTAGCCTTTATTTGCCTTCCCCCAATGGGTCACAGAATTAATTAATGTGAAATGGAATCCCTATGAGGCCCCCTTGATGTCACGAGATGTTCTCTTGGATACCCCCACTAGGCGCTCAGTCATTCGCCAAAGTTTTTGTCAAGGCGCAGAGAACATCTGTTTGCACAGAGTGAGGGGAAGATTGATCTCTCATCTTTGGCTCCCAGTTCATTGCTCCAATGATAGGAGACCAGCGTCAGATTCAGGAAATCTTATTCATTAATCACAGTATGATTGGGCCTTTCTCTTCTAGCCTCTGGTTTCCTCCCTCAGTGTGTGTAATGCTTCTTTGTCTCAAGAAGAGAAGAATTTTAAAAAAAGGTATAATTTGAGATATCAAGAAATGCAAGAAGGGCTGAAAACAATCCAGAGTCCTGGTAAGTCTTGTGTAAGGCATTTGCTTTCATGCATGCCTGCAAAAGTCAAATATTCCTGTCTTAGTATTTTTCAGAGACCTCCTCCAGGGGAGCAGGCAAAAAATGTGAGTGTGGTACCAACAGGTAATCAACAAACTCTAGCAGTAACAGCACAAATCTCTGAGATAACAGTATGAGTGAATCATGGAACCAGAGCTGGTCCTGGATCTCCTTCCCTCTCACACTCTGATACTGAGCCCAGTTCATCTAATTATAATCACGTAAAAGGAGTGTTGGTGGAAAGAAAATGAAGTTTAATGAAAATACTGGCAATCCGAGGACATGGTGGACTATTGTCTTAAAGATCACCTTGAGTTCCTCAGGCTAGCACAGGGGCTTAAGGGGCAAGAAAAAGGGGAATGTGCAGATTAGCAGGTTCTGTCCTGGAAATGTCAGGTGTCAGTTATTTTAGAAGAAGAGAAGATTTTTAAAAAACAAACAAGCCAGAGTTCATGGTAGCAGAGCAGGTTTGTTTTAACCTTTAGGTGCCTTAGACAGAGGCATTGTGTTTGTTCTTGTTACTGTAAAATGATCTTGGTGCCTGGTGACCACTGTGACCAATTAACCTATTTGAAATCTGAGGTCTTTCAACAAGAAACTGTTCACTTGAAATGTATTTCTTCCCTTTCTTTTCAAGTACAATTGACTCATACTGTTACAGCTCTCCTAGCTGACAAAAGCCAAGTGTGTGCTCTTTTGGAAGTATTATAGGCAGATTTATTATGGCGTGGGCCCATTTGGAGTTCCTTCCATAAGACTGAGCCCCGAATGAAAATGGAGGTACACTTTTATAGGTTTAGGGAGACAAAAAGGTGCAAATTAAAGTGGGAGTGACAAGCAGGAACTCAATGTTAATTGTAAATTCTCCACATAGACAGAATATACATAAGATCCACTTGCAAATAATTAGAGAAGTTTGTGTCTATTGGCTCTGCGGGTGTCATGGCTGCTAGAGTGGCAGGCAGGTCCCTCCAACTCTTTCCACATTCTGATGATTTTCATGGCAACCGGAAATGGCAGCATGGTGGCAGGAAATGGTGGAGGGAAAATGGTGGCCAGTTTTTCTCCTACAATACAACTTGGGAGTTGGAGTACTAACCTAAAATTGATTTGCAACAAGCAGTTGAAAATCCTCATATAACTTTTGACTCCCTCAAACTTACTACAATCCTCCATTTGGTATCAGCAGAGGACTGGTTTCAGGACTACTGTGAATACCCAATTTTGTCCATGCTCAAATCCATTATAGTTGGCCCTCCAGATCCATGAGTTCAGCATTTGAGTTTAACCAGTCAACATCCACCGTTGGGTGAATCTGGGAATGCAGAAAAAAACTCTTGCATAAATGTAGACTCTCACAGTTCAAGGGTCTACTGTAGATTTTTAGAACCCTTTTATACCTGGAATTTCTTTTGGCAGCTACAAAGATGGCAGTCCTCTCCCTTGGCACTTCTATCAACACTTTTGTCTTAGAAATAGAAATAATCCAATACTAGTAATTCTCAACCTCACTGTTGGGTAGACTCACCTGGGAAGCTTTTAGAACTATATATGAAGTCAAACCCTATGTATGAGATTCCTATTTGACTGGTGTGGATGTGACCTGGACAATAACAGTGATGTGAAAATACAGCCAGGTCTGAGAGCCTGTATCCCATACTGTTTCTTTATCATTCTATGTGATCGCCTCTTGATACTTTATGTGCTTCATTTTGAATATTCTTATTCTTAAATTTATGTATCAGATCTTGGATCACCTGTCTTCAAGTTCTTGGTTCCTTGGTATTTTCTTATAGTGACTTAAAGAGAAATTCTCTGCAAGAGGAACATAGGAGTAACCAGGAGGACTTGAGACAGTCTCAGTTAACCAGGATGTCACAAGTTGAAATGACCAAAGAGGTCAGGATGTAACCTAAAACCAGTGATTATGTAGAAATTATTTTATTGTAGAGAGGAGTGGGCTTATAGTGACCTAGAGGACATGTCCCCTGTCCAGAGAAGCCCACAGTGATCTTCCAGCTGGTTGTGGCTATACAGTTACCATAGATAGCAAAAATGTCTATTAACTCTTCCCATGATTGGATATAAGTTTCTTTTACGATGTATAATTTGGGAAAACTGTTAGTGTCTGTTCAGGTACTGAGTGTCAGGTGAGTTGCAGAAGCTTACTGAAATATAGCCCACCATTGCCAAATGGTCTTATATTTTAAAGAGAATCCAGAAGTTCAAAATTTTATATAAGGTCCAGTTTAAAAAACATATTGAATGAGTAGTCAGCATCCATAAAGCACTTTCTGGGCCATGGAAGAAATTTTTGCTGTTGTCAGCCTGCATAATGTTGGTCTTCCTGCACATAAGGATGAGAGGTAGTTACACTGAATTGCTTGCTACTTTTTCATCCTTCTTGCCATGACTGCAGTGCCCCAGCTTAAGCTTACAAGCTATTTCTTTGTACAGGTCCCCATAAAATATCTCATAATGATTCTCTTTGCAGTCTTTCTATATGGATTTGGAGGCTGCTGGTATTGCCAACCTTCTTGGAGAAAGTGACATTTGATATGGGCCCCAAGGAAGGAAAGTAGAAGGGCTTCTTCTGGTCTTAGTTGAGCATGAAATCAGGCATTGAGATAGGGCTAGTTGTGGGATAGTGGACAATGAATCCACAAGTTTTATCCAGAGAACAGGGTTCCTGTTGGGGAAAGTGATGGAAATAAAGTTGGAGAGAGAGGGAAAATTGTGGAGCCCTTACATGCTAAGCCACAGGTTATGCACTTGATTCTCTGGGCACCCTGGCCAAAAAGAAGTGAGCTGAAGCTTTGGAATGAGATTGTATGGGAAAGCAATGACCTACTCCCTTCTGAAAACCATTGTACCCATAACCAATGGTAGTGAAAAAGAAAGGCAGAGACAGACAGAAGGTACAGTGTAGTAACAGAGGAAAAACTGACATGGGGAAGAATTTAACTAAAAACGTGTAGTAACTTTACCTTAGGCTATGGTTAGTTATGTTAACATTTTCTTATATATCTAAAAAAAGACACCTATATGTAATGTTTCAAACACTTCTATCAACATGTTTTGTTAAGGTTCTTGTTGACTAACTTAAAGGTGTTTGGGGCTTACAATTATTTATTCCTATGTTGGGTGAGAGAGTGGGGAGACTTAGGGAAGGCAGTTTGCTCTTCACTGAGAGCATCTGTAATAGATCTTTCCCGCCCTTCTGCAGGCACTCCTTCCTCTCTCTAAGGGATTCTAAGTTATTAACTTTCATCGAAATGAAGGCTTAAAAAGTTGGGAAGATGAGAGGAGAAAAAACAGAAATAATAAATACATTTTGAAATCTTGGGAGGGGAAAGGACATGTCACACCTTTGAGAAGAAGAGAAAAAGAAAACGAAGAGAAGTCAGTTATCACAATGCTATGAAAATACGAAACAAAGTAAAAGGAGTTGTAAAATGGTCATATTTTGACCAGTGGTTTTTGTTTATTTATTTTTTGATCCTCCAAATAGGGTATTTTTCTATGTTATCTCATAATGACATGATACCAGTTATAGGTAAATACCAAGTTTGAAAACCTAGTCAAGATGTGCCGGAATTTGCTCCTGGGAACAGGGTCAACAAGGAGCGGGGCGCTGCAGCAGGTTGAGAAATTCAAGAGAGAATGAGATGATAAAAAACTGGGTTCAGGGGGCCAACAGTCTTTCACAGACTGAGGGCCCTGAACATCCTGCCCTCCAACTATTTATTGAGTTCATACTCGGTATTGCTTCAAGCAGCTTATGCAAGCAAGTTTATAGTTACATTGAATTTGCTTCCCCAGCCCTTTGCTCTCTAACTTCGTAACTGTATCTATCTTGTTTTGGCGGGTAAACAGTTATAGACACACTCCCCAGTGTTTTTTACACTGTGACCCAGGTCCAGTGCTCCAGGCCTGGTGTCCTTGAAGTTCTGTCAATCCTAATTCATCCTTGCTCTATTTTCTGCCCCCAACAAAGATACCTTTCTCGTACAATAAGGATAAATATGTTTGAAAAGTTGCCTTTTGTGAATCACATATAAAAATTAAAATATTAACATTTGGTGATCACATTTAAAAATTAAAACTAATGAATCATACTTGATTTAACACTTAGAAGTAATTTTTAATAGAAAACTGTCATAAACTGTCAACTATATTCATTTGTGCCTATTTCAATCATGGAAGTAGCCAGACATGTAAGGTCATTGCATCATCACAAGAATGCAACCAGGGAAGCAAGTTTGCAGATTTTGTGACTGCATTATTGTCGAGGTGGATGGAGGAAACAGATCAGCCAGTAGAGAAACAAAATGCTTACTACAGAAATCACATAATTAGGAGAGGAGCTGGAAATGAAAGGAGTCAGGAGAGATGCGTATGTATAACTATCTAAAGAGATGGCCCGGTAGATACCAAAGACCTACAGGAAAATACAAGCATTTATTGTGAATCCGAAAACCAAGGAGAATCCACATATAAGGAGCTTATGGAGAAGTTTGTAGAATCTGCTTCCCAAGAAAGAAATGGGGTCAAACATGGGCTATTCCAGGCAGGCAGAGGCAGAAGAAATGTATGCTGTAGCTCAGGCCCATTAGGCTTCCATGCATCTCTTTGCTGAAGGTTTTCCCACTCTTTCCATTTATAAAGCTTCTCTCCTGTGTATGCTTGCATTTACAACAAGATTTGGAGGAACAATGAATGCTTTTTCATAGTCCCTGTATTCCAGTTGGCCTCATTCCTCACATTGATAATGTTTGAGTCCAGTGTGAGATCTTTGCTGATACTTAAGGAAAGAATAATCCATGGAGGCTTTTCCAAATTTAGTGTCTTCATTAGGGTTTCACTCCAGTAGGATAAGTCTAGTGAACAGTTTAACTTGTAATCAAGTTCATGATTTCTTCACATTCATTATTTTCATTAATTTTGCATACATGCTCCACCAAATTATTCCCACTGAGGCCAGGTTCTGGCTTGCCTCTAGTTGCCCATCTCTGTAGGTCTTTCTCTGGGCATGATCCAGTAAAACCCATTCTTCTGAGGTGAAATTCATAGCTACATCTTTAAAGACAACTAAATCCTCTCTAAGTCAGCTCTGGGCTTTCCTAGGCATCCTTCCTGCAGTACTGAAGCCCCTGCAGCTGAGAGAGACTGGGAATAGACACAAGGATGAAGTAGCAAGTGTGCCAACCAACGGTTTTTAATCTTTAGTGCCTATTAGAAACACCTGGACTTAAAGAAACCAATGCTGCATCCTAATTCCCAGAGATTCTGATGCAATTGGTATGAACAATGGAATGGAGGACATTGGAGGTAGGGATGGGGGAGGAGAGCATGAAATTGGTAGATAGAATTCATAGATGGAATACAATGTGTGTGACTGAAACACTTGCTCACAGTCTGTTCAGCACCCTGGCATCAAACACATCAAACACACATGAACATACACAGAGACAAATACACACACACACACACACACACACACACACACACACACACACACTACAAAGGAGATGTGACGACAGAGACAGAGATTGGACTGAGGATTCCAAAGCTAAGAAAGTTAGCATACAGCAGCAGAAGCTGAAAGACGGAAGGAGCATATTTTCCCAAAAGCCTCCGGTGAGAGCGTGACCCTGCTGAGGCCTGCATTTAGTAGAACATGAGACTTTTAATCCCAGGGTTGTGGATTTGAGCCTGTGTGTGTGTGTGTGTGTGTGTGTGTGTGTGTGTGTGTGTGTGTGTGTGTGTGGTAAGTGGGCTGGGGGTGTTGGTTCTCTTTTTGCACTTTTGATTTTTTGGATTGCCCCTAGAGGACCTGAAGGAGAGGGGAGGGCAAGTGAAATCAGAGGGCAGGAAAGGAGAGAAAAGGGGAAAGGAGGGGAGAGGGGAGGAGAGGGATTGCTGCTGCCCTCTGAACCATCAGCAGCTAGCTGAAACTGGTAAAGCCAAGGAGCAGATTCTTTTCTAAAACCTCTGGAGGGAGCAAGGTCCTGCTCAGGCCTTCAGTGAGCCTAGGGAAATGGACTTGGGACAGTTGGCATTCAGATGAATATAAGTCTGTGGTTTCCAACCACCAAGTTGGTTTTCCTTTGCTCTAGTGACCAAGAGTTATTCAGTTAGCAAGCAAGAAAGGATTAGTGGGGTTAATTGCACATGTCACGCTTGATTCATGCTCATCAATCAAGGGCTTGATGTATCTAGTGCAAGTGGACTGGATATGTTGACTGAAAGGAGTCCCAGGTTTCCTTCCAGAGTTCCATGTTTTTAGCTCCAGTGCACATGAAAACAATCCAACTGGAGGACTATATGGTCAAAGCATTGAAATTTTAAAAGAGATTTTTCAGGTAGGATGGCCCACTGACTTGTCCATGACTTTCTTTAACCCAGCTCATCCTGATGAGGACACCTAGGGTTTCGATGTATGAATAATTCAGAGTTTGCCAAGTGCAGCTGACCCCTGAACAATGTGGGTTTTGGGAGTGCTCACATCTCCCAGTCACCATGCTGTCCCCTCTGCTTCTGTGCTCCAGCCCACTCTCAGCCTCAGGGGAAGGCCCAATGCCTGGAAGCACCTACCCTTTGGATTGGATCCTTCTTCTAGGTGGGTTCCACATTCCTGGAATCAGATCAATCAGATCAATGCAGAGTCCTCTAAGAAGGAACTCCAATTTTATTCAGTGAAAAAATTTGCATGGTGGAGGAAGAACTGAAATGATGGCCATAAACTGAATGTAATGTATACATGTTGATCTACAATGATGTACACATTAAACCTGTGTGATCATGTGACGTGGACCTGTGCTGTGCAATTCTGCGCTGTTTGAGGGTCTACTTAGCTCCTCTCCAATCTGGCTCCACAGAGATTCCCTCTGAGGTGTACGGGGAGGGTCCCATCCACTTTTCCAGGTGGGCCATGATGTCTAGGGAGAGGTAGGAATTGAGGCAACTCCCAACCCACACTCAGTGGCAAGTAGGCAAATAGGCAGGAAGAAAAAGGAGGAAGAAGCACTTTATTTTATCTTTATTTAGTTGTCACAGTGTTTGTTTCCCCTGGGACTCAAACCCAGGGGTTTGTGGCCTGTATTCCTTCAGAGGCGATTGACCTAACTGCTCCTCCACCAAGGCATGCTGAGATTGAGACTTTTAATCTCTGGCTTGTGGATTTGAGCCCTGTCTGTAGTGGTGGAAGCTATTAGGCAGAGAAGAGGTTTTTCCTCTATCACCTCTAGAGGGATGGTGGCCCTGATAAGCTCTTCGTTTGAGCCGAATGGAGTGGTTTTTGGATATCTGACCTCCAAAAAATGTGTTCATGCAGTGAATATGTGTCTGTGTTTTTAAATTGCCAAGCAGTGGTTCTTTGTTCTGATAGCCATAGAAAAGGAGTCCAGGAGTTATTCAGTAAACATCCAAGAAAGGAATAGTAGAGATAGTTGCAGATATTATGACTTCTTAACTGCTGCTTTGATGAGGGCATGGTGACTGGTCCAAGTGTACTGGACATATTGTATGAAAGGGGTGCCCTGGTTGGTCATTGACCTCAGCTTTACTTTCAGTAGACCAGTGCTTTGCACTCCCAGGGCATGTGAGAACAATCAGCCTGGTGGGCTTTGGGGCCTGGGCACTGTGTTTTGGATGAACTTCTGTCAGCTGACTCTGTAATGTGCAGCCAGGGTGCAAGGCTGCCTAACCCAGTTTCTTCTGAGTGTTGCTCATTCTCATGAAGACCATCCCTGGGCTTCAACGCATAGTGATTCAGAGTTCGCCAAGGACACTTGACCCTTGAAAAATGTAGGGTCTGATGCATCGTATCTCCTCACCTTTAATGCATCCCTGTCACCCCCCAATGCATCCCTGTCACCCCCAGGCCCTGTCCCCACAGGAA
This sequence comes from Solenodon paradoxus, assembly GCA_004363575.1. Lineage (NCBI taxonomy): Eukaryota > Metazoa > Chordata > Mammalia > Eulipotyphla > Solenodontidae > Solenodon > Solenodon paradoxus. Next base: position 31,066 of record RJWH01004864.1, on the reverse strand, counting down.
AGCCAAATGTCCGGATGCTCCTAAGACTTGGATTTGTTCCCTCCTTCTTGACAGGTTCTACATTTCCAGATTCCGTCTAAAAAATACCAGAACTGGGAGTGAATTCATGTTTGCTGTGCCACCAAGTTTGTGGGCCCTTGTCCATGGCCATAGGCATGGTGTACAGGTCAGATTCAGTCAATATCCACTAGTGGAGCTTGTTGCAGGTAGGCTCACTTCACTGCTCTAAGGGTCCAAGTGGACTGGAGATGGTGACTGAAAGGGAATTAATTTCTGTAGCTTACCTCAGCTTTTCTTCCAGAATTCCATTGGTCTTACCCGCAATGCACAAGAGAACAATCAAACTGTGGTCAGTGGGCCCTAGGTGTTAATATTTTTCAAAAACTGCCTCAGGTGAGTCTATTGCTGATAGGGAGAAAACTGCCTAGCTGCTACCCATCCTCATAAAGATGACCCCAGACTTCATTGTGTGAGTGATTTAGAAATTTCCAAGTGTAGACGACCCCTTGAACAATGTGGGTGTTAGGGGTGTTGATGCCTCCCTCCCCCAACATTGCCTACCTCCACTGTCCCCTTGGTTTCACTGTGAGCAAAATGCCTGGTTACTCCAGTTCCTTAGATTTGGTTTCTCATTCTCTGTGGGATCCATATCCAGATGTGGATCATCAGGACTACTCCAGACTGGGTCCATTGACCCACAGAATCATAAAAATTAATAAATTATTAGTTGCTTAAAACCACTAAATTTTTGGGTGACTTGCTATACAGTAATAAATATGGACATACCCTCTTACGATTTGTAGAATGGTCCCATTTCTTCTCCTTAACCGTGAGGGCTCTAAAACTCCTGGCGATCTTCCTTTCTACTTTCATTTCTAGTAATTCAGAACTCTTTTGTACCTGCTTGGTGTTTTTTTCCCTTTGTTAAGTTTTGTTTTGTTTTGATATAATCATCCTCGTACTAACCTCTCTCATCTCAAGTGGTAGTGGTCTCCCGCTCCTAAGTTGAACATTTTGATCCCTGGCATTTTGAGGCTGAATATATTCTTATATTTCATTACAAAATTGTTTCAAATTCTTTGTCGAAGAGGTAAGATGAAAGCTGGAGATAAATTTATGCAGTGGCGAGTGGGAGATGAATACCATTATGGATAAGAGTGTGAGTTTGGAGTAAAGATGCATGTATCTCTGAATCTTGGCTTTATACCTTAACAGCTATGAAATCTTGGCCATGTCATTTAACTTTTCTGAATCTCAGTTTTCCCATGTGTTAAATGGAATTAATAGGCACATAATATAATTATAAAAGTAAACTGAGACACTGTGTATAAAGCACATCACACTAAGTGCTTAATAAATATTAAGAAGTAGACACAAATTCCTTAAATGACCTAATCAGGATCTAAAAAGATACAGTAGCCCAGAGTAACAGGCTAAATCTATAAAAGTGAAATTTGCAATAATAAATTTAAGACACTTTTAAAAATTATTTATTTATTTTTTGTAGGTCAAGGTGACGGCAGGAATGAAGGCAAACGGAGGCAGGCAGGCAGCAAGAGAGAGGAGGAAGAAGTGCTTTATTTTATTTAGTTGTTCACTTTGGTTGTTTCCTCTGTTACCCTGGGATGTGAACCCGGGTCCTTGGGATGTATGTGAACTATGCTTTTGGTGGAAGGCAGTTGATTAAATTGCTACTCCCACAGGACGCACCAAGACATTATTTTTTGAATCCCAATTCTTTTTTTTTTTTTTAAATTTTCTGTCACCTGGGACAAGTTACTTTAACTTTTAAAGCCTTAGTTTTCTCAACAGTGGAAAGTTGAAATAGGACTCTTGTGTCCATTGTGGATGAGTTCCTTCAGAATAATTATTAACTATCCCACATTACAAAATGATGGGTAAGATCGTCAGATCAGGAGTTGAAGAAAAGGTAGCTGACTATATTTCCCAAACTTTAGATGACTACAACTTTCTATTGATGAGAAGGCTAAGAATTAGAAAATGACATTTGGAGAGAATTGATTCTGATGATTTCCTGTGAGGACCTGGCTCTGAAGCAGGGTCCCTCTCATGCATCACATTTAGTTTCTTGTGATTTCGTTTTCTTTTTATGTAGGTGGTTCTTCAGCTGCTCATGTGTATTTGGGTATTTTGTCTTTCATGACCTTGACACTTTTAAGATGATAGTCCATTTATTTTAGAGATCACTTCTCCATTTGAGCTTATTGAATGTTTCCTCCTAATTTGTTCGGAGTTTTGCACTTTGAGCAGGGATGTTTTATAACTGATGCTATGTTCTTCTTTGTACATCACCTTAGGAGGCACATGGTATCTGTTTGTCCCATTATTGCTTATGTTAACTTTGATTACTTGGATAAAAATTGTGTAGACCAAATTTCTCTACCATAAAGTTATAATTTTCCCTTTTATAACTAGTAGCTATCTTGAAGGGAGATGTTTTGAGACAGTATAAACCTCTTCCTCATCAAACTTTCATCAACTGCTTTTCACATCCATTGATGATTCTTACAAGAATCAATTAGTACTATGATGATTGAAAAATGAGAAGTTAACTTATTACACAGGACCAAACATTTAAATTATTGAACTGAGAATGTTTTAGAAATCTAAAAAGCTGACTTTTTATTATCTGAGAGTGAGTAGAAAAGTTACTGTAGAGTTGTTTTAGATTTTATCCCTACAGAATTGATTTAAGCAGAAAGTGGAGAAAAGATAGTTGTTTTTCCAATTACAACTTATGAGGTCCTTCTGCTTTGTATGTCAGCTATACTCATATGACATAATAATATTGCCTACTTGATAGATTATTGAGGAAAGTAAATAAGATAATGCAAGTAAAATGCAAGTAGCTCTGTTAGCTTTGTGACTTTGCAGTTCTCAACAAGAAGTAAAGTCTGTTTAGACAACCTTATATGCAAAAGAAACAAATGTTGCATCATACACAAAAATTAAATCAATTGGTTAAAGACTTAGATGTAAGACCTGATACCATAAAATATATAAAAGAAAAAAATAGGTAATACACTCTTCAGAAATATTTTTGGAAACTCATCTGCAGTGGCAAGAGAAACAAAAGCCAAAATTAATAAAATGAAAATACATCAAACTAAAAAAGATTCTGCACAGTAAAAGAAAGTTTCAGCAAAATGAAAAGACAGCCTACTGAATGGGAGATGATATTTGCACATCATACATTTGACAAAGAATTGATATCTAGAATATATAAACCTTGGCTGCTATCATTATGACCACATTAATGACATTGAAGAAAGTAAAATTGTAATATGATCTCTCATAGTAGAGGGCAGAATGTGATATCTGCTATAATGGAGGGGGAAAAAAACGCCTTGTATCTGAATGGGAAAAGTACATCAACACCAGGCACAAAGGAAAAGAGACAATGTGCACAAAACATGGATAATCTGAGTATAGATTACCTGCACTATCCAATATGGTAGCCACTAGCCACCTGTGGTTTTTGAGAACTTGCAGTGAGATTATCTGAACTGAGAAGGGCTGTAAGGGTAATGTAAGTACCAGATTTTGCCAGGTGCACCTTGATGGAATAATGGTTTGATGAACTGCCTCTGACCGAAGTGTAAATCCACATACATCCCAAGGAGCCAGGTTTATCTCCTGGGGTCAGGGAGAACAACCAAGATGTCCAACTAAATAAAAATAAATAAAAGTGTTTCTTCTTCCTCTACTCTCTGCCTGCCTGCCTACTCACCTTCATTCCTGCCTGCCCTTCTCCTTTTAAAAATCTTAAATGCCAAAAAAACTTAAATGTAAAACTAAGAAAATTTATTTAATTTGAGGATGGGAAGATGACTATGTATTTGTTTTATTATCCATTTTTTCCAGGCACTGGTAGAAGGCACTCAATAAATATATGGTGAATGAACGAATCTTTCTACTGACTTCGAACACAAATCTCTGGACACCACATATATTTAATATGTGCTGCTTGACTCTGATAAAAGTTTCCCTGCCCAAAATATTCATCTTATCCTATTTTAAATATTTTTTAATCATCTTCATGGCATCCCGAATCTTGGTAGACAAAGGGTAAATTAAACAATAATAATTGCAATTATTTTCTTTTATAGTGCTTTACAACTTAGAAAACAGTTTTTCAGATGTAGTAAATGTATTACCAAACTTCTCCCACTAATCAAAGAGAGACCTAGAATCAAATGAACATAATCAGCTGTTCAAATAAATTTAATCAGAGTTGAAGTCTTTCCTCCCCAGAATGAAAAGATAAAAAACATAGCCAGCCAGTACCAGACTCCAGATATGAAATTGGTTGGTTTGTGGCATAATAAGGGAGAAGGTAATCTAGCCCTAAAAGACAAGGATAATATCATGTTAATAAGAAAAATAGCCTTTCTCTAAGTTAATCATGTTGTCTCTGAAGAGTTAGAAAATAAACTGGGAGAAGAAATTGGCATCGAAGTATCTACTTCTATTATTTATGAGAGAGAGCATGACATAGCTCAGATGAAGTATTACTCAGATTTGCTGAGACCGTGAAAATAATTGTGGATTAAATATGGGGGAAGATGGTGGCTCTTTCCTGAAAGCTTGAAATGGGGAGAAGAACAGGAGGAGAAGAGACAGCTGAGAAATGAAGGGAGCCTCCCTGAAAGAACTGTGGTTCAGAAGGCCTAAAACTGAAAGTGACTTCCATGGGGTTGTGAGTGGTCCATTCAAGTTAACTGAATCTTTGTTTCTTCTGCATCATGATGTGTTTCATGAGTTGCCTGACCTTTCACAGACAGTTCTATTTTTCCTCAAAGTGGTTCAAAGAATTTGATGTGGAAGAGTCAGGTGCTCAAGGAGAGGAAGGGGCCTGACCCGCCCCTCTTCTTCAGAGTTTCTGAACGAAAGAAGGAGCCACAGGAAAAACTCTTAATCATAAGTGTAATTAAGAGTTTGGGCCAAGACAGTTTAATTCCCTACCCCTTTTGCTTGGAACTCCTAATATCTTACCAAATCAACTCAGTCTTTCCATATAGAAAGCGGATCTTATCTTTAAAACTCTCAGACCAAAATTACAAAAGGGCAAAGTGGAACAATCAAACTACTGAGATCACAATGAGCATCATATTTCTCAGCAGACTCAGCAGCATGCTCGCACAGTCAGTGAAGTGGACTTCAACCTAACAGAAAGATCAATTACACTTATGTATCCTTCCTTGCTCACTTGCCTAAACACAAAAATTAACTGCATTTTTTTTATGATAAACTTCAGAGTTATCCTATGTAAATTAGATGAGATGATGAATACTATTGCATTCAAAGTTCTTTACTATACATTTCTTTCATGTAAGGAGCTAGATTTAGAAATTAAGTCTCCAAATATTTTAAATTAGGTTCAGTGGATTCAATTTTTAATAAGTGCATTTGATAAATCCCAAGGATGAAACCACTTGCCTTTGTTATGTCTTAGTTTGCCCACACATGAGCAATATTGGTGTCCTGGAGGCTCAGGTGATAAGCTGGTCATAGCCCGTGTAAAGCACACGACCCAGGCTCGAGACCCCGAGCAGGGCAACAAATAAAAATAAGTAAAAGTACGTCCTCTTCTTCCTTCTTTCCTCTCTTCCTTAAAACCTTCCTTCCTTAAAACAATGCTTCTTTCAGGGTGTGTCTCTGGGCTTCAGGTGACTGAGACGCTGGTGTGAGTGTCATGTGAAGCCCAAGGACCTAGATTTATGACCCAGGGCCAGGGTGAAAAAAACAAAATAAAAACAACTAGCTAACTAAAGATGCTTTCTCTTCCTCTTCCTTAACTAAATGCTTCTTCCTTCCTTCCTCTCTTAAAAAAAAAAAAAAATGCTGCTTCCTCCTCTCCACACACACACAAAACGACACTGAGAAGTTAGGGAAAAGATTTTTACACAGTACAATTGTATTAATATTTTGGTCTAAGCATTACCCAACTATATTGTATTTAATTTTACAATCCCAAGAGCTTTGTCTGTCATATATTCTACTTAAATATGTTATATAAAATTCACATATTCTAATAAGCTTCCCATTGTACTCTGCTCAGATCAATCCTTTAGCAGAACAGACAGATGCAGCCCTTAAAGTCTACTCCCTGTGGCATCCATCGATTCCCACCCACACCCTGTCAGCCTGCTCTCTCAGATTCCACAAAAAGCAAGAGGGAAGGAAAGAGGAGGAAGACTGGCAGGCATTAACTACACTCTCCTCATTTTCTGCCTTCTTACTCCTATGGCTGATGATAACCAACAGGGCACATACTTTTCAGTTATCATAGAAATAATTTAATTTATCAACAAGTAATGAAAGAGCTATGTAGATACACTGACTGATATGGTATCGATCAGAAGTATTATAGAAATTCAAGGTGATATAATGTTAATATGCTTACATCTGACAAGTGGTGGATATGTTAAGTGCAAACATAAAAGGATATTGTTAACTTAGGAGTTCTGTCTCTGTTAATGTGGCTGCTGGGGACTCATAGCCAAAATGGTCTATAAAATGTATCGAAACTATAGGATATATGGGAACAGAAGAGTGGCTGACATATGTAAGATTTTCAAAGCATTTTTGCATTATCTCATCTCATTTTTATAACACTCCTGAGAGACTCACAGGGAAGATGAGTAGCTCTTTTTGCTGAGGAAACTAAGGCTCAGGGATGTGACATGACTTGCCCAAGAAAATGAACATGGCGTGCCCCAGGAGATGCGGTCTGTAGGTGGTAGAGGCAAGATTAGAAATCAGATCATCGACATTTCATTTAGTGCTCTTTCAGTAATAGTAACAATGTGTTGTCTGGATACTTTTTAAATGAGATGAATTAAAAATAAGGGTATTTCTCTCCCTTTTCTCTGTATGGGATCAACCACAAGAATGTCACAGTAATGTTGGTTTTCTTGCCTATCATCTCTTAGCTCCTACAGAAGATCCTGACTTATATTAGACGTTCTCAATCAACATTTGTTGAAGAAGTCAGCCCTATACAATGTTTTGGGGGAAGCTTGATTTACTTAAAGCAGAGGTTCTGAGGGAGTCATCTATAACTCCATGTTTGGTTGGTTAAATCTGGATTTTAAAACTATAGATCTAAGAGCCATATACATGGAAATGTTGATTTAGGAGGTCTTGAGTGAGGCCCAGATAGCAATGCTTTTATATTTATTTAGCTAATTATTTTCTGAGAGGAAGGAAGCAGGCAGAACTGAAGGTGAATAGTTAGGCAGGCAGGAAGAGAGAGGAAGAAGCAGCATTTATTTATTTAATTGTTTAATTGTTCATTTTGTGTCCCTCCATCAACCCCGCCTGCCCTGTCCCTAAGTTTATGACCTGGGGCTGGGAGAAACAACCAAGATGAGCAATTAAATACAAACAAATACAATGCTTCTTCTTCCTCCTCTCTCTTCCTGACTGCACCTTTCCTTAAAAAAAAACAAAAAACGTAAGTCTTAGAATTTATAGAATCCTAAAGGACTCCGAAGATGACAGGAGTTCGTTAGGAGCTCAAAGTGCAATTTTACAAACCAAAAGACAAAAAGCAATAGCTTTGACAGATGTTTGCAATGAATCATCATTGTTGCTCTGAAAACTTTTCAAAAAATTTGTTAAAACTGTTACTATAGTGAATATTAGAGGAATAGTATTTTCAGAACTTCCAGGCCAAACTGATGTGAGAGCTGTTTTCTCGGAATTCAAGAACTGTAGGAATGGAAGTGTATTATTTTAGACTTGAATCCATTTATTCCATACTGTCCCTGACATCTAAAGATCATCTAATGTTGTGGGTTTTTTTTTTTGTTTTTTATTCTTCCAGTGATAGTAAACCACTTTCAAAGGAAGTTAATCTCATTTTAGGGAACTCTGCTTAAACTTCTTCCATATATTAAGAACAAATTTTACTTCCTCTGCTATCTACCTCTTGGCCTGAGCACTAACCATCAGGACTGTACCCTCAGCATAATCACTCTTCATACCACCCACCACCCATGTCCTCTCTTTTCCAAGGTCCATCACTTCTGAAGGTCAACAATTTGGGCTGAGTTCAACCGTGTGGTTCTTCTGCTTGTCTTGCTTGGAATCAATTAATCAGTTGTCATCATTTGAAAGCACAACTGGCTCTGGGTGGTCTAAGATGGCCCCACTTGTGTATCTGGCAGTTGTCTTGACTTTCAGCTCCATATCTCTCCACATTGTCTCTTGTTTCCAGGGACTACTTTACGAATAGTGTCAGAACAGTAAAAGTGAGAGTGAAACCTGCAGTTTATTAAGACCCTGGCTAAAAACCCTCGCAATGACAGTTGTAGCATCTTCTATTAGCCAAACCAAGAAACAAGACAACAAAGATTAAAGGAGGTAGATAAATAGATTTTTCTACTTAAAAACTATTTCTTATTGAAGTAGTATTGCATTTGGCATGCCCTGGTGGAGTAGTGGTTAGGTCAGTTGCCTCCGAAATAGTGCAGACACATAACCCTGGGTTCAAGTCATGGGTGCTAGGAGGAAACAACCAATGTGAACAATTAAAACGTAAATAAAATAAAATGCTTCTTCCTCCTCTCTCTTCCTGCCTGCCTGCCTGCATACTCGCCTTCATTCCTGCTTGCACCTTTTCCTAAAAAAAAAAAGTAATATTACATTATGACATTATCTATGTTTAAGGTGTGTGCACCATAGTAAATTAACAACACATATATAATACATTAATTTACCACTGATAGTTCAGTTCTGTTCTTCACCAAATAATTTACCTCTTTTAAAAAAAGAAATATTTTACTTCTTTATTTTAAAGGAACAAAGGAGGCAGGAATTAAGGCTAGCAGGCAGGTATACAGAGAGAGGATTAGGAAGCATTCATTCATCCATTTAGTTGTTCATTTTGGCTGTTCACCCCTGTCCCTGGCTTCAAACCTGGCTTTTTGGACTTTTATGTGGCCTATGTCATCCAGAGTCATAGACTTAGACACTGAGCTACCAGGATATGTCTAATTGACCTCTTTTACCCACTTTTCCTCCCCCCTTTCCCTCTTTGCTTTTGGTAACTTCTAATTTGATCTTCTAAAGTCTTTTTGATTGACCTAGTTTATTCACTTGTTTGATTTCTCTATATACCACATGTGAGTGAAATTATACAGTGTTTTTCTCTTTTTGATTTATATCACTGAGTATAATTCCTTCAAGGTCCATCTACGATGTTGCAAATGGCAGTATTTCATCCTTTTTCAAATAGCTGAGTAATATTACATTGTGTATATATCCAACTACTTTACCTGGCCATCTGTCTATGGACACTTAATTTGTTACCAGCTCTTAGCTATTGTAAGTAGTACTGCAGTAAACAACAGGAGAGTGCATGTATCTCTTGGAATTAGTGTTTTGTGTTTTTCAAGTAAATACCTACAAGATGGACAACAGGATCAAATGGAATTTGTGTTTATAAATTTTTGAGGAATTTCCATACTGTTTTTTATATTGGTTGTACCACTTTACATTCCTACCAACAGTGCATAAGGGTTCCCTTCTCTCTGCTTCCTCTGTGCAAGATTCTGGTCAGCAAAAGAAAGTATCATCAAAATGAAAAAAAATCCTTGTGAAAAAAGAAGATACTTGCGTATCATACATTCAACAAGGAGTTAATATCTAAAATATATAAAGAACTCATAAAACTCAACAACAATAAAAAGACAAACCAACCAAAAATAGGCAGAAGATTTGAAGAATACTTCTCCAAAAAAAGGCATGCCATAGCCAACAGGCACATGAAAAGATGATCTACCTATCTTGTTATTTTTTTATTGCAATAACTTTTATTTTGCACATTAAAATAAACTCTCATATGTATAGGTTCTCCATATGTGCAGCTTCCCCATTCCTCAGATATATGTCAACACACCCTGCCCTCCACCAAATCACCAAGTGTTCTTCATTTTGTCCATTGGGTTTCGCTACCACTTGCCCAGACCCTCCATTCCCTAGTGGTAACCTCAGTTCTATTGCAAGTTTCCAAGGATTGGTTTTGTTTCATCTGTATCTTTGCTTTTTCTATTCATATTCCATATATGAGTGAGATCACCTGGTAGCTATCGTTCTTCTTGTGACTTATTTCACTTAGCATAATCCCCTCTAGATCCATCCATATTGATTAAAATGATTGAATATTATTTATTCTAAGGGCTGTGTAGTATTCCATTGTGTGTGTATACACATATACACACACACACGTATATACATATAAACCTATTTATCCATTCATCTGACATTGGGCACTTAGGTAGTTTCCAGTTCTTAGCTACTGTGAATAGGTTTTCAATAAACATGGGTATGCATAAATCTCTGCAAATTATTATTTTGTATCTTTTGGGTAAACACCCAGAAGTGTGATGGCAGGATCATATGGGATTTCAATATTAAACTTTTTGAGGAATCGCCATATTGTTTTCATAGAGTTTGCTCCAATTTACACTCCTACCAATAGTGTAAAAGTGTTCCCTTTTCTCCACATCCTTGCCAACATTTGTTGTTTCTGGACTTGGATAATAGCCATTCTCTCAGGTATATGTGACATCTCACTGTTGTTTTTATTTGCATTTCCCTGATAGCCAGCAAATAGGGACATCTTTTCATGTACCTCTTGGCCATCTGTATATCCTCTTCAGAAAAGTGTCTCTCCAATTCCTCTTTCCATTATTTGATTGGATTGCCTATTTTTCTGTTGAGTTCTTTGCATATTTTAAATGCTAAGACCTTGTCAGAAATATGAAATGCTAAAATATTCTCCCAGTTAGTATATTCTCTTTTGATTTTGGTGATGTTCTTTCACTGTAAAGAAGCTTTAATGTAGCCTAGTTGTTAATTTTTCTTTTTGTTTCCCTTGATGCTTGAGTACTCTAAGGAATCTCTAAGGCTGAAGTCATGGAATGTCTCTACTATGTTGTCTTCCAATAATTTTATGGTTTCCAGTCTTATGTCCAAGTCTCTAGTCCATTTTGAGTTAATTTTTGTGAATGGTGTTAAAGAGTGGTCTAGCTTCATTCTTTTATATATGACTGTCCAGTCATCCCAACATCATTTATTGAAGAGAATTTTCTTTCTCCGTTGTATGCTTTTGACTCCTTTGTTGTATATTGACTGTCTTATATGAATAGGTCAGTTTCTGGTGATTCAATTCTAGTCCATCGGTCTGTGCCTCTGTTGTTATTCCAGACCATACTGTTTTGATCACTGTTGCTTTGTAGTTTAGCTCAATGCCTGGGAGTGTAAACCCTCCAAATTTGTTCTTTTTTCTCATAATTGCTTTGGCTATTCAGGCTATTTCGTTGTTCCATACAAATTTTAAGATTATTTGAATTATATTCTGGAAATAAGCTCTTGAGATTTTGATGGAACTTGATTAAATCTCTATATTGCTTTAGGTAAGATGATTCTTCCCAGGGGATAAGCAGGGGATGTCTTTCCATCTCTTTATATCCACCTCTATTTCTTTTAAGAAGGACTTATCATTTTCATTTTATAGGTCTTTCATCTCCTTTGTTAAGTATAGCCCAAAATATTAAAAGAAAAGTGTATTCCAAGATATTTATTTTTACTTCTATTACAAATGGTGTAGTTTTCTTGATTTCATTTATTCTAGTATATTATTTGGTTATAAGAATGCACTGAATTTATATGCATTGATTTTGTAGCCTGCCACTTTACTGTATTTGTTCATTAGTTCCAGTGGTTTCTTGACAGAGCTTTTAGGGTTTTCAGTATGTACAATCATGTCATCACAAATAACAATAATTTTACTTCCTCCTTTCTAATTGGGATTCCTTTTATTTCTTTTTCTTGCCTAATTGCTCTGGCTAAGTATGATGTTCAATAGCATTGGAGATTGTGGACAGCCTTGCCTTGTTCCTGATCTTAGAGAAAATACTTTGAAATTTTCACCATTGATTATGATGTTGTCTGTGGGTTTGTCATATATGACTTTTATTACATTGAGGTATGTTTGTTCTATCCCCATTTTATGAGGTGTTTTTTTTGCGGGGGGTGGATTATAAATGGGTGTTGGATCTTGACAAAAACTTTTCCTTCATCTATTAATATGATCATGAGGTTTTCTCCTTGGTCTGGTTAATATTGTATCTTACATTAATAGATATATGTATGTTGAACCATCCTTGCATCCCTGGGATAAATCCCACGTTGTCATGATGGATGATCTTTTTGATGCATTGTTGAATTTGACTTGCTAATATTTTGTTGAGAATTTTTGCATCTGTGTTCATTATATGTATTAGTCTGTAATTTTCTTGGTGATGTCTCTATCAGCTTTTGGTATCAAAGTGATGTTAGCCTTGTAGAAAGTATTTGAAAGTGTTTCCTGTTCATCAATGTTTTGGAAGAGTTTGAGAAAATAGATATTAATTCTTCTCTGAACATTTGATAAAACTCATTAGAAAATGAGTCCTGGACTTTTTTTTTTTTTGGTAGACTTTTGATTACCACTTCAATTTCTTTGCTTGCGATTGTTCTGTTCAGATTTGAAATTCTTCCTGATTCAGTCTTGGTAGATTGTATTTTTTCTAGAAATTTTTCCATGTCTTCAAGGTTGTCTACTTTGTTGGCATAAAGCTATTCATAGTAGTCTCTTAGAATGTTTTGTATTTCTGTGATATCTGTTGTAACTTCTCCCCTTTCATTTCTGATTCTGGTTATCAGAGTTTTTTTTTCTTTGTGAGTCTAGTCAATGGTTTGTCAGTTTTGTTTATTTTTTTTAGAGAACCAAATTTTGGTTTAATTGATCTTCTGGATTGTCTTTTTGTTATCTATTTTATTTATTTCTGCTCAAAGTTTTATTATTTCCTTTCTTCTACTGATTTTTTACCTTAATTGGTCTTTCTCTAGTTGTGTTAAATGTAGGTTTAGGTTGCTTATTTGTGCTTTTCCTTGTTTCTTGAGGTAGATCGGTATTCCAATGAAATTCCCTCTTAGTACTGCTGTCACTGCATCCCACAGATTCTGATAGCTCGTGTCTTCATTCTTACTTGTCTCTAAATTTTTTTAAGTTCCTCTCTGATTTCCTCTTTTACCTGAGTTATTCAGAACCATATTGTTTAGTCTCCAATTAATTTGCAGACTTCCATCTTTCTATTTTTGGTTTATTACCAGTTTTAAGACTTTGTGGTCAGAGAAGATGCTCTTATGAGCAATCTTTGTAAATTTGTTGACTTGTTTTGTGTCCCAACCTATGATCTCTCACTGAGAATGTTTGAGAACAAAATGAAAATTTTCATTGTTGGATGAAGTATTTGGTATATGTCTATCAGAATGAATTATTCCAAATTATTATTTAAAATTGCTGTTTCCCTGTTAATTTTCTTTCTGGTTGATCTGTCCATTGTTTTAAGTGGGATGGTGAAGTCTCCTACTATTATCATGTTGCCATTGGTGTCTCTTGTTAGTTTTGATATACTTGTTTAATATATTTTGATCTTCCTTCATCTGGTGCCTATATATTAATAAACATTATGTCTTCTTGCTTATCAGATAAACTTTTTACATTCCTTCAGTTCTGAATGATAATCTTGCAGGTATAGTATCCTAGGGTGAAAATCCTTTTCTTTCAGCGCTGAATATATCATGCCATTCCTTCTGTAGAGTTTCAGTTGAGAAATCTGCTGACAATCCTACGGGAATTCCGTTTTTATGTGACTCATTTTTTTTTCTGCTGATTTTAAGATACTTTATCTTGTATTTTTCACCTTTTGATGATAATGTGTCTAGATGTAGGTCTGTTTGGGTTTCTTTTATTAGGAAGTCTGTATTTCCTTGGTCTGGAGTCTTGATTCATTCTTCAGGGAAATTTTCAGCTATTATTTCTTCAAATATAGTTTCTGCCCCCTTTTCTCTCGCTTCTCTCTCTGGGGCTCCTATGATGCGAATGTTGTTTCTTTTGATGTAATCTCATAGGTAGGTGTCGAATGTTGTCTTAATTTGTTTGCATTCTCTTATTTCTTTGCTGGTTTACTTAAGTGAATTCCTTTGCTCTATCTTCTAGCTCACTGATTCTGTTGGAGGCTTCGTCCATCCTATTATTGAGTCCCTCTATTGATTTCTTGAGTTTAGCTACTGTATTCATTTCTTTGATATATTGCTTCATTTCTTCTCTCTCTTTTTTGTTGTTATCTTTTCTTCCTCTATTATTTTCTTGATTTCCATAGTATGTTTATCACTGTTGCCCTAAATTTATCTTCAGGTAGTTTGCATATGTCTGTTGTATTCAGATTTTCCCTGGGTATTTAACTGATTCCATCATTTCATGTATGTTTCTCTGTATCTTTGTTCTGTTTGGCATCTGTCTACATATTTGTGAATTAGGTTTCCATGCAGGGATGGCCTTGTGCAGGGTATCAACTTGCACTGAGTAAGCATGGATCTTGGTTTGAACATTGGAATTTCTTGAGTTTTGTGGCATCACTACTAATTAGATTTGTTGAAGTTCTTATGTAGATCTTCTGTTGGGGCCTAAGAGTTCAGCCTATAGGCTTGGAGTTTGTGTGGAAGATGCAGAGCCTTCCCCCAGTGTTTCAACTCCCTACCTCAATGATGACCTTGCTATTGGCCCACGATCAGGAACTGGCCTGCAGTTTCACCTCCACCCATAGGGTGGAAGTAGTGGGTAGTGCTGACTTGTCTCCCTCTGGGAGATTCTCTTCTTCCTTTAAACCTTGGGTTAGGATTTCTGGTGGGTGGATCCCACGACTCTGGGCTATATGCTGGGAGATGTTGGGGTTGTGAGTTTATCATAGCTGCCTTCCCATTATGGTGGCACCCAGTATAATTTTCTCAGTAGATCTCCTATTCAAACCACCAGGGAACTGGTCCTACTTCCGCCCTGTGCCAAGACCCTCTGCTCTGCCTCCATATTTGGGTCACACTGGGTGTGCTCTCTGCTGCTTTCACAATTCCTGAGAGGCCCAGTTCTTACCGCAGCTCTGCCCTTTTCTCTGTAGCCTAAATCCTGAATCCTGAGTCTGTGGTGTAATTTTGAACCCTGAAGTTTTCACTAATCTTGTGGTCGCACTTGTTGCTGTGTCTCTACAGTCTTTGTGCCTGCTTTTCCTTGAAAACAGGTGAATTCTACATTGCTCTTTGGGGGGTGGGGGGGATGTGAGTCTCTCTGTTACCAGGTTGCTATCTTGACTGGAAGTCCTGTCTTGTTATTAAGGAAATGAAAATCATAACAACAATAAGATCACCTCATACCTATGAGAATGCCTGTTATTCAAAGAACTGGAAACAGTTTTTGGTGAGGAAGCAGAGAGAAGGTAATCCATCTACACTATTGGTGGGAGTAATTGGTGTAACCATTATGGAAAGCAGTATGAAAATTTCTAAAAAAAAATGTAAAACTCCATATGATCCATTATGGAATTTAGAATCCAATATTTCTGTGTTTTTACCCCCAAAACACAAACCACTAGTTCAAGGAGACATATACACCTATAGTTATTACAGCATTAGAGAAGAGATGGAAATTATTTAAGTGCCTATTAGCAGATGAATGGATTTAAAAAAAATATGTGGTTTATAAACATAATGGAACAATTCTCAGCTATTATAAAGGGTGAATTTTCCATTTTCAAAATATGATGAACCTAGAGGAAGTTATGCTTAGGTAAATCAAAAGGCGAAAACCAAGCAACTTGTAATTTCATTTATATGTAGTATATAGAGAAAGAAAACAATCAAATGAACCACATCAGACAAAAATGAGTTTTTAGTCTATAGAATCAATTTATATTTAAAAGAATGGAATGGGGAGAAATGTGGGCAAATCATATAAAAGGAGTCAATTATATGTTGAAGGATATAATTGGACTGTGGTAGTAAATTTAATTAAGTACTGATATTGAGTATGATAATAAACAACTTAAATCTCTATAACATTAGGATGGAATATTCCTTCAATACATTTAAAAAAAATAAAAAATATATATGAGCAGAAAGGAAACCAGGAAATTCTGGTTTTAAAAGTTATGTGTCATGACCAAGTGGGATTTATGCTAGGGATAATTCCATGTATGCAAATCAATCAATATAATGCACCATGTCAACAAAAGGAAAATAAAAAATCATATGATTGTATCAATAGACAGAAAAATCATTTGACAAGATTCAACACCCATTCATAATAAAAACCCTTACCAAAATGGAGATAGAAGCTACATGCTTCAATATAATAAAAGCCATATTGACAACCCATAGCTAACATCATACTCAATGGCAAAAAACTGAACATGTTCCCACTATGATTTGGAACAAAGCAAGGATGTCTGCTTTCACCTCTACTATTCAACATAGTTATAGAAGTCCTGTCCAGAGCACAAGGCAAAAAAGGACATTAATGGAATAAAATCAGAAAAGAAAGAAGGGCATATCCTGGTGGCCTAGTGGATAAGGCCACTAGACATACATCCCTAGAACCCAGGTTTGAGATCCAGGGCCAGGGGGGAACAACCAAGATAAATAATTAAATAAAATAAATATTTCTTCCTTTTTCTTCCTGCCTTCCTTCTAGATTAACCTTCTTTCCTTCCTGGACCTTGCCTTTGTTAAAAAATGAAAAGAAATAAAATTGTCATTATTTGCAGCTGGCAAATTCTAAAGACCTCACCAAAAAACTGCTAGAAGCAATATAGCAAAGTGACGCAATATAAAATCAATACATGAAAATCAGTAGCATTACTATATACAAGCAATGAACTAGAAGATAAAGAAACTAAGAAAGAAATTCCATTCACAAAAAAGATAAGCACTTAAATTTTTTAGTTGTTTATCTGGTTTGTTCCCTCTGGTCCCAGGTCTTGACCTGAGTCCTTGGAATGTGTGTGGACTACGTCCAGTGGCCTTTTCTGTTAGGACACCAGGGCATGCCTCATTTACTTTTTTGTTGTTGAAGTTAGGAACTCTTTATATATCTTGGCAATTAAGTTCTTATCAGTTGTATGTTTTACAAATATTTTCTCCTATTAAGTGGGTTACCTTTTTGTTTATTGGTGGTTTCTTTTGCTGTACAGAAGCTTTTTAGTTTGATGAAGTCCCACTTGTTTAGTTTATTCTAGTTTCTTTTTCCATCACTTCCATAAAGGCATCTTTGAGGTTGTCATGGAGACTTTTTGCTACATTTTCTTGTACGCATTTTAGGGTTTAGAATATTATGTCCAGGTCTTTGATCCATTTTGAGTTAATTATTTTCTATGACATAGTGAGTAATTAAGTTTTCTTTTTTTCTTCAGGTAGTTGCCCAATTTTTCCAGCACTACTTCTTGAATACACTTTCCTTCCTCCATTGTATGCTATCAACTCCTTTGTCAACAGTTTACTGCCCATAAAGGTATGATTTTATTTCTGAGCTCTCAATTTTATTTATGAGTGTCTCTCTTCCACTACCATACTGTTTTGATGACAATTTCTCTGTCATATAGTTTGAAATCAGGGAGTGTGATTATCTACTATTGTTCTTTTTCTCAGGATAGTTCTGAAGATTGTGCTAGTTGAGGCCTCTTGTAGTTACATACAAATGCCAGTGTTGGTTGTTCATTTCCTTGAAGAATGTTCCTAGAATTTTGATAGAAAATGCATTAAATATGTATATTGCTTTGAATAGGGCGGCCATTTTAATTATGTTAATGTTTTTCTATTCAATCTTAGGTCTGTTTACTTTTCCCCTACTTTACCAGCTAAGGGCATTTGGGGTCAAAACCCGGCATTTTTGTCTGTAGCACACTATTAATCACTACTACAATATTTTCCTTTCAGAGTCTGTGAGTTGTGGCATTGGGCATCCTTCTGGCAGGAAGGCATCTAGAGGCGCGAGGCGCCCCTCTGGTTGCCACGCAACGGTGTCATCTTGACCCGAAGTAGTTGCTCCGCGGTTAGAGCACGTGCCGCCTCTTCCGCATTGCCGGACTACATCCCCCACAATGCCGGGCGTCGCAGGCGCTGGCTTCTGAAGGTGGGGGAAGGCCGGGCCAGGAGGCGGAGCGGAAGCGGATTGCGAGGGACTAGAAGAGTAGAATCTGCACAAGCTGAGACCAACCTGTCCCTCTCCCTGCTGCCGGCCTTTCTCCATCTGATCTGGAGGTTGCTTTGTTAGTGCAGGACGTAACTAACGCCTGCTAATAGTATTTCGCGGCGCCGTCCGGCTTCGGAGCCTGTTGGCGGCGGCGACGCTGACGAGAAACCCTCTGGCAAGGTAATGGGGACGGGGCGGGAGGGAGTGGGAGAAAAGCGGGAGGTGGAGGTGTCCCCGCCCGACCGGCCCGCGCCTTCGGCGGAGACCCGAGTGTCCCGCGGCCGCTGCTCCGCCGCGCCCCGCCCTCGCCCTGCCCGGTCTCCTGCCTCCCGGCGTCGGGGGACCCGGCTGGGGGACAGGCCAGTAGACCTTGGCCATTGCTGGGAAGATTCTTTGTCCCTTCCCCTCCGGGTCTTGCAACCGTGACTCCGAGCCGAAAACCGAGCTTGACTCGGGCAGTGTGAGCCGAGCGGGGCGGTCTCCGTCCCACGGCCGCCGGGGCGGGGACCCACAGACTTGTGCTGCGGGCGTGAAGCACCCGGCGGCTGCAGCACTCACTTCTCTTTCTGTTTTTGACAGCTCTGCTCTGTTCTACTTTGAGAAAGTCAAATGTCCCCTTATAATCCCCTTCTCAAAACTCAGCGCCTGGATGACTGGTAAGGATGAATTTAAAACTGCTGTGTAGACTGGCGTGTACTCTCGCAAGCGATATTAAGAGTAGCTCACACAGCCCAGATTCCAATCCTGACTGTGTCACTACCTGGCTTTGTGACCTTGGTTAAAGACTCTAAGCTTGAATTTTCTCATCGATCAGATGGAGGTAACCACACACACCTTTAAGTTGTTAGAGTAAGAACTTACAGCGCCATTCTTCGTTTGATGAAAAAGTCATTTGAGTATGAGAGTAATAATAAGCAGTGCTGAAGTGACCTCTGGATTTGTGAGTTTTGTCCTTTTGTTTGTTTAATTATTAGCACACTTTTTCCTGTGTTCCTCACTTGATAACCTTGCTCACCTTAAACCTAGGTAGATAATTCTTTAGAATATGCTGCGTCCTTTTATTTCTGCCGTTGTCAGGACTGAGAATGTTCTCAGGAAATTGATGACTCTGCTTTTCTTTGGATCAGCTTTGGAGATGCAAGGACTTATTCACCCCAGCTGTGTCCTTAGTGTTTGTTTTGGCAAAGTAAGCAGCTAGGTATTCTGAAATCCTGACTGTTTTTGTTTTATGTCAACTTCTACTTCTCTCTAGGCTTTCTCATCCGTTAGTAATTTACCCGCTTTGGGATTTGTGTTTCTAAGTTGTAATTTTTGTTCTCAGAACAGGTTGGATGAATGCAGAAGGAATATCTTAAAACATTTCACCTTAATCCCTATATAGTTTTGGTTCTTACACTGTTTTACCTCAATTTTACTGACTTTCGTGATAAATTTTTTTTCCAGGAAACCTTTTTGTGATCCTTAGTTGAAATTTATTTTTCATTTAATCTATCTGTTCTGTACTACTCTGAATTTAAACTTTATTGTGCAATATGTGAAATGACATGTCCTGAGTAGAGCTGGTTTTGTATGTAGTTGGAGGGTGGGATGTAGTGGGGCCTGATGAATTTTCTGGGTAATGTCCTTAGTGATTAATGCATTTAAAAAATATATATGAGGAATAAAAGGAGAAATCTAATTAACACATTTCATGAAGATAAGGGAGAGCCAGGGGCTAAGTAGGTGGGAAGCACTTAAATAGTGGGAAATGGCTTAATCATGTAAAGACATCTGATTTGCTTAAAATCTGTGTCAGAATACTCATTTTAAAATGAAATGTATCTACACTGGTGTTATTTAGTGTGTATTGACTGCAGAAATAGGACTTTGGTTATTGTCCTTGCTCCTTCCTTTGTGGTTCTCAATTTCCTCATCTCTAAGGTAGTGAATTGGTTTGTTTCCAAGGACTCTTCTAGCTTAGACTTTAAATGACAAGGGGTTTTAGAAGTTCTTTTTAATATAGGAAAAATGATTTAAACCCTTTTAGTTAAATATTTATCTTGGGTTTTTATTTTTCTACCCTGAGGAAGGGTACACACAGAAAGAATCAGAGAGTTACTCGTCTCTACAGACCTGGTCATCCTTGCATAAGCTGCACATGTCTCTTCTGTGATTCTGGAATGCTTAGTTCTCAGCATCTCTATTGGGTATCTCTCATACCCGTAGCTTCTGTTTACCTATTGTGACTTCTTTAAAACTTTAGTTTGTCAGTCCCTTAATCCAGTTTTGTTAGTTTTGTGAATTATTTCCTTTTTTTGCTCCTGCTGCCAAAAGCTTAGTATTTTCTTAGGGGTTTCTTTTTGTCTAAGGCTTCAGGTAACGTTTAGTTAACTGTGGAAGGGGAGGTGGCACAAAACACAATTGACCGAAGTTGTGGGCAGTTCAAGCTCCGTGACTGAAATATCTAGTACTGTATAATACATTTTAGATTAAACTTTTACTGTGACACAGTGATTGCCCTGACATTTTCTCTTCTTACCCCTACCTTACTTTGCCCATATTATTTTATCTATCTTTGTACTCGTTAGTGCTATTGTCTTTTCTCCATTCTCCCAAATATGACATCTAAAAATAATCAGATAGACTGATACTCACTGGAATTTTAGTGTCATTTATTTCAAGGCAGTTTGTATTTTAAATCTTAAACCTAATTAGGAGTAAATGACTGTCCTATGTTAGGCAATAGTATAGAGAAAATATTTAAGGACTAAATTTTTTCCGGAAATTAATTTCCAAGATCAAGTCTGTAGATAACTTATTTCTGAGTCTTATTTAGAGAGCACTATCTGAACCTCCGAGCTCTGGCAAATGTTCTGGTCCTTTATTTTGAAAAGAAAAAAATGAAGGAATGCAGGAGTGAAGGTGAACAGGGGCAGACCGGAAGAAAGAGGCGGAAGAAACATTTATTTAGTTTTTCATCTTGGTTATTCCCCAACCAGCTCCAGGCCTTGAACCTGGGTCCTTGGGATATACGAGGATTATATCTGGTAGCCTTATCTGCTAGACCACCAGGTATACTTTTTTTTATTTTGTAAATTTTTTTTTTAATTGAGGTAATATTGTTTTGCAACACTATGTAAGTTTTAGATGTACATATATATACACACATATATATTTGTATCTATCTTATCTCACGGCCACCACCAAATTTGTATTAATCCAATCACTGTCGGTTGGACTTCCACTACTCTTCCCCTCTGGAAACCTCAGTTCTATTGTTGGAGCCTAATGGATAGTTTTTGTTTTTATTATTTGCTTATGTTCCACATATGAGTGAAATTCTTCTCTTTTTTTTTGGTAGTAAATATCTGCTCTCTAACTGTGCATTCCTCATGAAGTTATGACTCGTGTAGCGCCCTTGCCTGAATGAGACTTCTCCACTTGCTAGTTGCAGCTGTTGCTATTGATAGTTGCTTTACTGTAGTCAGTACAGCACAAAAAGCAGAGCTCTGAATAA
Source organism: Solenodon paradoxus (assembly GCA_004363575.1). NCBI lineage: Eukaryota > Metazoa > Chordata > Mammalia > Eulipotyphla > Solenodontidae > Solenodon > Solenodon paradoxus. The sequence goes on along the minus strand of RJWH01004864.1, from coordinate 9,473 downwards.
TTGGAAAAATGGAATTTGAGAGATTTTTAAGGTAGGCTTAACCATCCTTTAATGTTTTTAATTTTGTTATTGCAGTGTTCGCATAAAATACGAGGAAGCATTTCAAGACAGGCAGTGCTAAATGCAGTGTTTTTAAAACTCTTGAATGCAGTCTATAGCAAGAACTCTTTTTTATATCATGATTCCCTATATATTCATGTGTCTGCGTAAAAATATATGTGTAACAAATAATTCACAAAACAAAATCTGTAGTGTATACAGTCTATTCTTTTTTTTATATTTTGTGTGTGTGTGTGTGTCAAGATGTCAGCTGAAAACTATTAACGTAGTTTCTAATTTACTCTCATTTGTTTCACATTAGGTGTCATGAGTCCTCCTGGTGCTTCACTCTCCTTATTTTTCAAAAGAGGGTGTTCTGGTTTAGATATGCACTGATTCTCTGTCTTTGTTTTTCCCTAATACTAATAATATATTAGCATTGTCACCTAATGTTAATAATGTATTTGACTTTAGGTTCCTGGCTAGGGAGAAATTGCTGAAAAATTGTTTAAATATCAGTTGTTTGAATGTTTGCTGTTTGGCAAGTGACATAATGGAACTTTGAACATTTACAGATCTCCAAAGACCTTACAAATTAGAGAGGTGTTATTAAGGCCTATAATAAATATAAAAACTAAGAAAAAATTTTCCCATTCTTTGTTTTTCTACATTTGTGTTCTTTAACAAGAGTTCGAAAAATTGTATTTAAAAGACTCAATAACTGTTGTAAGTTAGCACACTGGTTAATTGCTGCTTGGACTTTATTTTTTACTGTCTTGCAACTGTTCCCTTCATATTAGAAAACTCCAGTAGGAATGTTTTCCCTCGTATAGATCATCATATTAGATCATTACTGTCTCTGTATATTACCAAACAGTGGGATTGTCATTCTCACAAGAAAGTGAGGTGTAAACCTTTGCTTTTGTGGGGTTTCTGTTCACTTTGGATAATTTCTTTAGACCAGGTCATTCCATGCTAAACAATGGGGTCCCTGTCATTCTCATTTATTTGTACCGAGCCTAGGATTAAGGGATTTACTGCCTGCTCCCAAGATTCTGATGAGAAGGAAATTCTAAAGGTTTTAGTTGGAAGGAAAATGGAACCAGTCTTTTTATTTCCTCTGCCTTCTCCAGTAAGATATTACCTCCTTAGTAGACCATCCTTGACTTCACACTTCATGTGGACTCCTCAGACATTCTCTCTCACGTCTTCCTGTTTATTTTCTCCATAGCAATTTATCACAAGCTGAAATTAGCTTATTTCTTGTTTCATTCCTACTAAAGTATAATCCCCAGAAGAACAAGAATCCTGTCTTGTTTTACCATAACTCCAGTTTCTGGCACATAGTAGGTATTTTAATAAATACTGTGTGTGACCAAGTGAGCAAATGAACGAGTAAACCAAGTTATTTCATGCTTTAAATAAAACTGCACGCAGTAAAGATTGTGTCTGAGCCTGGGCCTTTATGCATCCCCCCTCCAAACCCCACCACCAAATTATTTTTTCTGGAAATGTTTTCTTATCAGTGTTTGTTGATCATGGGTGAAGAGTCTATACCCAGGAGACCTTGTATTTATCTTCGTTTTGCTTCATTTTTTACCTACTCTTTTTTTCCTTTGTATAAAAGAAGCTAAGTATTCAAATCCTTGCAGCAACTTTATAATTCTTTGATTTATGTGCATAAAACAAATTTGAAATGTTAGTGGTCCAATTGAATAATATAATGAATAATCCAAGCTATGTATTTTCAGAAATTATGATTATTGCTCTAAACTGCCTGTACTATTTTCTGATTACATTCTTTTAAAACAAAAATGGCTTCACTTATTATCGTTCGGTATATACAAACACAGCCTTTCTAGAGGAGGTAAGAGAGGTAGTTAGTGTGTAGAGAAAACCTAGGCCATGAGCAGGACCTGTCTTCTAAACTGTTATCATTTCTGCCACTGACTTTCTCATTTTAGGTAAGACAATATCCCTGGACATATAAAATATGAGGGAATCGGATTAGATATCTTCTCAGTATCTTTCAGCCTGGAAATAGATAATAGAAAATCCTTTAATTATGTCTCTAAATTTCCGTGTTCTTTGCTTCTCTACACCAAATAATGTTGCAGGGAGGTCACACGGTTGCGTAGGGGAAGGTGGTGTTGGTATCAGGAATGGTTTTACAGGTGAACTCCAAGGCATCTTTCAGTGACTATTAGTTGTGCCTCAGTCTCTGTGGGAGTTTTGGTAACAGCAACGTTCTATTCTTGTCCTTTAGGGACCCAAGACTTAAGGAGACATCACGCACATTTGGATGATATTATGTGTGATATGAATTGGTATAAAGTAATGTGCTGTCAGAGTTAGAAGATCAAAGTGGGCTAGAGTAAGGTAATGAGGTTTTGAAATCCTTCTGGTTAAAGAAGTGGCATCTGGCGTGCCCTGGTGTCCTACTGGATAAGGTCGTCGGACATAGTCCACATAAACCCCAAGGACCCAGATTTGAGACCTGAGGTCAGAGGGAGCAACCAAGACGAACAACTAAATTAAATAAATGTTTCTGCCTCCTCTTTCTTCCTGCCTGCACCTTTCCTTTTTTAAAAGATAAAAAAGGCAGAAAAGAGAGAGCATTTAAGTAAATACTCTGGTATTATTTTAGGATATTTGGAAGATAAACTGTTTTCACCAGCAACATCCTGTTATATCATCTTTTAGGACTGAATAACTCTTCAGCAGAGTTAGACTAGAACTAGTAAAATATTATATGTTATCCATAAATTCTGAATAGAAACTTTTTCAACCTGCAGGTTTTGTTGATAGCTAACAGCTCACTAAATGAATGAGAACATGTAAGGAAATATGCTTAATTAATAAAAATGCCCTATAAATGTAAGGTATATTATTACTGTTTTACGAGACAGTGAGAAGATTGACTTGACTGAGGAAGATATTTTTGTAATAATGGGAAATAAATTTGGCCTTTAAGTACTAGATTATATAGGGCCATGAGAGCTAATCAGAGGAGTTTTATTTGGATCTAGTAAAACATGTCTTCTATAAACTCAAATTACTCTGATGAGCAAGAATTAGTAGCATTGCTGCATAAGTGCCTGTCACTAAATAATAAAGGTCAAATTTATGGAGTAATAATTATGTGAGGGAAGACATTAGGGCTTAGGGAGATATATAAATTGGTCAATTTTTTATTTATTTTTTTAGAGAATGGAGGAGAAAGCATTTTTAGGGAAGTCAGGAAGTGGAGGAAGTTGCATTTTTATTTATTTTTGATTGTTCCCCTTGACCCTAGTATCGAATCCAGATCCTTGTACTTTATGTGATCTACACCTCAGCTGCCTGCTTAATACCTGAGTCACCAGGACACTGCCATGCTCAATATTTTAAGGATAGAATGTGGAATTTCATATAGAGTGATAGAGAGTAATGAAGGGTGGGATGGTAATGGGAATGGTACCTTTTGAAGATGCTGTGTTTGAGTAAATATTTAAGGATGAAAATGAACAAGCCCTGTGGCAAAACTTTGAAGGGTTTTTAAGCAGGAGAGTAATGTGATATGACTGCATGTGTGTGAGAGTTTGTGTATATGTTGGGTAAAAAAATACATGGCATTAAATGCACCATTTTAACCATTTTTAAGTGTGCGGTTCATTGGCATCCACATTGTTGTGCAACCATTAACCACTGTACAGTTCCAGAACTTTTTCATCATCCTGTAGTGAAACTCTGTAACCTTTAAGCCATAACTCTCCATTCTCTCGTCCTCTGGTCTTTTATAACCATCATTCGACTTTCTTTCTCGATTGTATCTGACCATTTGAGGTGTTGCAAATAAGTAGAATCAGAAAAATATTTGTCCTGTTGTTTATACACTGAATTGTTTAACTTAGTATAATGTCTTTAAGGTTTATTTATATTGTAGTTTGTATTAGAATTTTATTCCCTTTCAGGGATGAATAATAAACCATTACATACACACACCACATTTTGCTTATCTGTTCATCTATTGATTCACACTTGAGTTGTCTCCACCTTTTTGCTATTGTGAATAACGCTGCAGCAAACATGGGTCCGCAGCTCTCTCGTTGAGTCCCTTTTTTCATTTATTTTTTGTATATACCCACAAGTATAATTGCTGGATAATATGGTAATTCTTTAATTTTTTTGAGAAATACTATGCTGTCTTCCACAACAACTACACCATTTTGCATGAGTTTCAATTTGTCCATATTCTCACCAACGTTTGTTGTTTTCTGTTTTTTTTTTGACAATAGATACAGAGGAAGAAAAAAACGCACTTTTCCTTCTGCCTTCTTAGGTTTAGTGGCTGGGCTCTACAAATTAACCTGACAAAGGACAGACTAACAGGAGAAAAAGATTTATAGCGTATACAGGCTGGGTGTGGGGGATTGGGAAGAGTATCGCAGAAATGAAAACATCACAGAAACATTTAGGCCTGAGACCTTTTATTTATTATTTTAACAAAAAGTCACACATATTGGAAACATGGCAAGGCAAAGGAAAAGGAGTTCATGCTTCTAGAGGCAGAATATTGTAGGAAGGTGAATATATGAGGGAAACTAGTGGAAGATGAGGGTCGTTTTAGTAAAATTTGTACAGATTTACCTTTGCATCAACTCCCTGTTCCATGATAAGGCTCCTCCTTGTCTTTCTCACAAGGAATTCATGTCTTGTTTTTAGGTACAAAATAGGAGAACAGGGAGTCCTTCCTGCATTTGTTGTTTATTATCTCTAGCTTAAAATAATCCTTATGGCAAAGTGGCATACTTTGGAGTTCTCTTTATAGCCATCCCATTGGGGGTGAACTGGAGGTATTTCACTGTGGTTTTAATTTGTATTTCCCAAATGATGAGTGATTTGAGCATCTTTTCATATCTTTATTGGCCATTTGCTTATCTTCTTTGGAAAAATGTTCAAACTGTGGCTGTTTAAAACATGACTTGTTTTTGTACATTTTGGCTGCTCCGAGGACAATGGTTTGAAGTTGGATTGGGAGGAATCTGGGAAACCACTGGAGCATCAGCTGCAGGAATCCATTTGGAGATGATCATTCTTTGTTCCCCTTCTAAGGATCTGGAAGTCTACAGATATTTCATTTAAAATATATCTCCTCTTCTTAAGTTCTTCTACTTTTGGACCTTGTGAACTATATATATCCTTTTATAATTTCTACAGTTGTAGCATTCTCGTTTTTCCCTGGGAATCCTAAGCATATGCAGGAGTCTATGTAAGTCAAATAGTAATGAAGATGAAGGTTATGATTTTATTTTTGCCTTAAAAACTCACCTTAAAACTTCTGCTTAAAGTTAGAACAACTTGGAAGTTTAACTTTTTAAAGTGATTGCCAGATAGTATAGTGGCTTAGAAGTTAGCATTGAAAATCTTTTAGATTGTAGACTATTTTGGTGGAAGAAGGACTCTAATGCATACTATGCTAGATAGTAGCCACAGATTCTTAGCTACAGTGTATACCTTTTAGGTTTTTTAGTTATTATGTCTGTCCAGACCTAGTTGGCCTTCCAGGAGCTGGAATGGTACTGGAAACCTAAAGTGAAATTGCGGAGGTTCAAAATTGCCCAGAAAGAAGAGATATTCAACGTTCTTTTTTTTTTTTTTCTTTCCTACAGATTGAGCCTAAGAATTATTTCCCTTTCTAATCACTAAGTTAAAGGTACTAAAGTAAATTACCTTCAGTTTCTAAATAATTAAACACTTGTTATCTTTTTTCTATATAAAATCATAGAAATATCTCTCAGGGAACAGAATAGTATATCTGTTCATATGTATCTGATCATATGGACTGAGGTGATGCCAGTGGAAATTGCTCTCTACTTCACCTCTATCCCTGCCTGGTAAATATAAGGCTTAGCTCTCCTTGGCAGGAATGACTTGGGTTCCAGCAGAGAACATGTGTTTCCAGCCCCCTCACCTCTTCCCCTTCAAGGTCTTTATAGGTAGGTCCAAATAGGAATCCTGTGTTATACTTGATTAGTTGACTTGTAACTTTGAATTCATGGCTCTACCTTTGGCTGTCGTTGCTATTCATGGAGAAATTTGAAATTTGGACCATGGTCCTCAAATTTTGCTGAACATTGAGTAATCTTGGACTCTAAAAAAAATACTGTTTTGACACACCCCTGTGGCTCAGTGGCTGCAGTGGAGATCATATAAAGCCCAAGGACCTGGATTCAAGACCCAGAACCAATATAGGTAAAAGAAAGTACTGATGCCTGACTCTCACCCTCCAGACATTCTAATTTAATTGGTCTAGAATGTGACCTGGCTTTGAGATTTTTTAAAACTCTCCAGGTGATTTTAATGTAAAACATTTCCTGAGAAGGAACCAAGAACAGAATTGTATCCTTTTAGACATTATAGTTACCTCTGTTGAACTTGTTTGGAATTGCTCGTGGAAATAAACCCTTAGAACAATTTTGCAGGCCTTCTTGGGTTGCTTCAGAGAATCTTCATGGACCTTTGAAATGCTCAGCCTTTGTCAGATGTAATCTGGCTCCAGGCAGTCTATTTAACTTGGAGAAAGTTCCAGGGTGTCCAAACCTGGTAGCTTCCACATCTACTTTATTACTTGATGTCCTTTGTAATTCTCTTTTAAGTGTAGAGTGGGATTAACCTCTCCCAACTTCTTGCCTCTTTGCTTATTCCCAAAGACAAACTCTTTTCATATTAAATGTTGTACTTCATATCACTATAGGAAAATATATAACATACAAGTAAGTTACAATGCATATAAATGTCTTAACAATAGATAGTGCCTATAAAAGTTCTTGACTTCCCTCTATGATGGATTGCTATAATTCCATCAGGAATATGGGTGAGCAGACACATTCCATATCAGGTCAAGACTTTGAAGACTTTTCATGAAGATCTCTTTTGAATCTGATAGCATAGGCAATACAAGTTTCCCCTGCATTCCAAAAGTAGTGTGTTCCATTTAATATGATTTGATAGGTTATATTTTGAGTGGTATGCTGTTATCAGAAATTAATATATAAATTTTTTTTAGTATTCCCAGACCCAAAATGTAACCTACCAAATCATACCAAATAGGAATGCTCTTCTTTCAGTAAGGGGAAACCTATGTGTAGTCAATATAGAGCAATCAAGGGATTTTTGTTTTTTTTTAAGGACAGATGCAGGCTGGAATGAAGGCAAATAGACTGGCAGTCAGAGGAGAAGAAGCATTTTGTTTTATTTTTATTTAGTTGTTCACACTAGTTTTGCAAACTTGAACCCAGGGGTCTGTGGCCTGCCTTTCTTAGGATGTGATTGACCTTACTGCTACTATACCAGAGCTCACCAAGGCTACTTCTTTAAAGCTTGCAGCTTGGATCTTTGTGGTCTCCACATACTGAAAAACATTAGATTTAAACTTGTTCCCTGGGATTTATTACTTTGGGGGTAAATGTTTTTTTAGCTGTACTTCTGCCTAGACCTGTATGTTTTCTCTTGTTCTGGTGTTGGTACTGCTACTCATCCTTTAAGTGAAGTCCATGGTGGTAATTAACTTTTCATTCTTAAACCTACTTGGAAGGACTTGACCTCTTATAGATTAGACTCCCTGTGTTTGACTGTTTCCCTCCATCCCCCATGAATCTAATATTCTCTGCCTCATGCAGAGAATCTTAGATTTAGCACTTTCATGGAGTTTTGTAAAAACTGTGAGTTCTAATAGGTCTAGATTTAAGTGTCCTTTCTAAAGAAAAGGACGGATCCTGAATGAAGATAAAGATTCTGAACTTGTAGACTTGTATCTCTTATAAAAAAATCAGGCAAGTTGACCTGGGTAAACTTCTTGGACAGGTTAACCTCTGAAAGATTCCTGCCCAGCTCGGAACCGGTTCACCTGAGTAACCAGTCCTGATGCAGGCTTGTGTAGGCAAATAGTATGTATCATCAGTGTATCTGGGTGCAAGCAGCCTTAGCCCAAAATGGGAGTCAGCAGGCAGGCAGGGTTAATATGGGAGAATGATCATGCTGCCCAGTGCAGCTGGGAGTAAAGGGTGAGTCTGCGGAGTGTTGCCCGGAGGAGTTAGTCCGGATGTCTTTGTTTTCAGTTTCTAGTGATAACTGAGACTTCAGACTGTTTGTCCCTCTGGTGGTTGGTCACAGGTCACCAGGTGCAGATCCTCCTGCAGGGTGCAACTCCAGAGTCTTCTGTTGGCTCAAGATTAGCATTTTTGGCCCAACAGAGATATTCTGAACTCAAGGTCCTGTTTTTACCTCTAACAACCTCTCTAAGCCTTAATTTTAAAATCCTTGAAATCCAATAATATCTTCCATTTAGGTATTGAATGAAGGTAACCCTTGTAAAGTATTTTCCTTAGAGTTAAGCATATATAAAGAATTCAGTATTTGATCACTGCTGCATCTGTTTTGTTGTCTTTGCTATAAAAGAACCTCTCTGGTTTAAAACCACTTTCAAAACTTTGGATCCTTGTTATGATTATCTAATTGTGTAATCTTGAGCCAGTTATTTAACTTCTCTTTGTCTCAGTTTTCTTATCACTTAAGTGAGAACATTATTAGTATGAATGTTGTGAGGATTAAATGCGTTAATACATGTAAGGAACTTAAAGCACTGTTTGGTACAGAGTTAAGTGATTATAGTCTAATGGTCATTGTTATTATTTAACTACAGTATATACATTCTTTGCTTTTGGTTTTGAGTCTCTTCCTTTTTGGCCTTGGATCTGTATTATAACCTGGAACTTTCTAAGCTTTCCAAATACCTAGGAGTCTGTGTTCTCAATTCTCCAGTGATGTCACTTTGCTGGCATATTGCCACGCTAGCTTTAGAACCCATTGTGACTACTCTGGACAGATTCCCACTTGATCCTGACACTGAGTGCTAGATCAGATAGTGTAGTACACAAGCCATACTTGAAAAGACTGAAGAGCTAGTAAAGATTATAAAGGAAGAGAAATTTAATATACATGTGTAATTTTTTAAAATTTTGCATGGGAATTAGAATTTCTACTCTACAGAAAAAAATGTTGCATTACGTTGACTGATTTTGTTTAGAAAAGTTTGGTAATTCAGTATTGATGTTAGTACTGTTTTAATAAGATCTGAAGGGATTTATTGTATTGGTAGTAACAAAAATAAGTATTAGTAGATAAAATTTTGAAAAGGAGTTAATTCCTAATTCTTAATATAGTTGTCACTTAACTAATGAATATACTCAGTTAATGGTAGTCATGCTTATAGTGAGGTGTCGAAGCATGGGTACATTTCAACATGGGTGGTGTTCATAGCCCCAGAACTTATTATAGGTGTTATTGGACTGGATGGCAGTTTGGAAGAAAGGAGGAGTGAGATTGTTCTGAGCGGGACAGGTGAAATGGCAGGGCAGAATATCGCTGACTCTTAAACATCCCTCAACACACAC
>RJWH01004863.1:0-93503 GCA_004363575.1 Solenodon paradoxus | reverse complement strand
AGACACCGACCCCGACCCGGGTCCCAGACCCCGACCCCGGTACCGACCCGGGTCCCAGACCCCGATCCCGACCCGGGTCCCAGCCCCAGACACCGACCCCGACCCGGGTCCCAGACCCCGACCCCGGTACCGACCCGTGTCCCAGCCCCCGACCCAGCCCCAGCGCCGACCCGCGGGAAGGTGCCCACGCGCCGCGCCCCGCCCGCCCGACGCCGGCCGCAGCCGGTACCTGGTAGCGCGGCGGCCGGTAGAGCAGCAGCAGCAGCGCGTTGAGCCCGGCCACGTAGAGCGCCAGCGCGGTGCGGCCCTGCAGGCCGGCGCGCGTGAGCAGCGGCAGCGCGAGCACCGAGGCGCCCAGCAGGAAGGTGGCGAGGCTCAGGCGCGCCTCGGAGCCCCGCGCAGCCCGCGCCGCGCAGCCCGCCATGGCGCAGGCCGGCCGACTCGCGGGCGGCCGGGCGCCGGCTGTAGCCCGGGGAAACCCGCCCGCCGCGCCTGCGCGCTGCGCCGCCGACGCCGGAGAAGCCGCTGCCCGGAGCTGCGCGCCGACGCCTGGTCTCGCGATAACCGCACGCCGCGGGGCCGAGGCCCGAGCTTGGCGGGAACGCCCCGCCCCGTGGCCCCGCCCCGTGGCCCCGCCCCGCGTCGCGGCCCCGCCCGCCCGCCCGCCCTCCGGCCCCCGCGACGGCCAGATCCAGGGCGAGCCCTGGGCGGGGCGGGGCGTGGGCCCCGTGTTTACCCGCTCAGAGTGCACCGCCAACGTCTGCCACAAGTTGACCCGAAACTTAAGAATGTCCCTATCCGATGAAATCATGTGACAGTCCCCTCAGGTCCCGCGCTGTCCTCTCCGAAGTGGACACCTTGGGAGGCGCTGACCCGACCCGAGCGCGGGCCCCTGCGCTATCCTGCAGGGTCCACTTCCCAGACCGAGCAAGGGACTACCTGCCGGACCCTGGGTGCCCAGGCTGCCCGCAGCGGGGACATAGCCCTGGGGACGGCCTAAACACCTAACACTGAGCACCCAAAACGCCCAATAGCTGCCCACTTCGGTCCCTTGTTGAGGCACACCCCGGTGGAGTGGTGGTTTGGTCAAGTGCCTCTGGCCTAAACCAAGTCCACACACATCCCAAGGACCCAGGTTTGAGTCCCCGGCTGGGGAGAACAACCAAGATGTACAACTAAATAAAAATAAATAAAATGCTTCCTTCTCTCTCTTCCTGCCTGGCTGCCTGTGATCGCCTTCATCCCTTTCTTTTAAAAGAAAAAAAAAAAAAAAAAAAGAACAAAATTGGAAAAAATGTGAACTAAAGTGGAAAAACAATCCTGTTCAGGGAGAATGTTGACCCATGGTGGAAAGATTCAGGATATATTAGTCTTTCTGTTTTTGTTTTTAAGGAAAGGTGCAGGCAGGAATGACTGTTAGCAGGCAGGCAGAAGGAGACAGGAGGAAGAGCTTTATTTTTATTTAGCTGTTCATATTGGTTGTTCACCCAAGTCCTGGCTCTTGAACCTGGGACCTTGGGATGTATGTGCCATGCTCCCGGGGTGTACTAGTAGACTGCTAGGCCGCCAGAGCACACCAACGTATTACCTTTCTTAAAAGCAGAACACAACACTTTTCAGTGTGATTCCAACTTCACCTGAAGAAAATAAGGACCTATGTGTGAGCCTGGGAAAATGATTGCAATCAAAACCTCAATTACTGAACAGTGGCTATTTTCAGGTGGTTGAACTGTGGGGGGCTCCTACTGTCTTCAAGATTTTGGTTTTTTCCACATTGGCCATAATCAGCACATAGTCCTTTCACAATGAGAAATAATGTTTTACTTTTCTTTAAGGATTAATGCCCCCACCTGCAGGGGCCCACAGAACGGTGACTGAGGAAAGCCAGTAACCGGAATAAACTCAGGTGGGGTGGGCGTGAGACAGAAGCCCAGAAAGGATGGAAGGAACAGAAATGGACCCCGAGGAGAGGCCTGAGGGTGAGAAGGGCAGAGGCCAGGAGACTACTCTGAAGAAATGAGATGCTGGAGCAAATCCTGGGGCCCTCAGGGACCAGCAGCCCACCTGCAGCTGGAAATGAGAGCAAGGGCATCAGCGGGCATCAGCGAAGAGGACCGTGTGCAAAGGCCCAGAGACAGGAGGAGGAAGCATGGGGCTGGATAGAGGACAGGCCCCTGGGGAGGCCGGGACCATGAGGACTGCGTGGGTCAGAGAACCAGGAGGCCAGGTGAGCTGTGAGCTGCCTTTAGCTGGGTCCTGCACGTGGGCCCTGTCACCACCTAGCAGGAGGTCTGCTGTCTGGGCAGCTGGACTCAAGGAAAGATGGAGTTTGAGCTAGAGTCTAGGGTCCAGGCCCCAGCACTGCCATAGCTTAGTTTGTGACGCTGGCACATCAACTCTATGAGCCTTGATTTCCTGTAACATGAGGCTCCTATTTTCACACTGGCTTATTGATCATGTTCTGTGAAGCCCCTGTACCATGTTTAGATGTGCTTAGAAGACATTTGCTGGCAGCGCCCTGGTGGAACAGTAATTAGGTCAATCACCTCTGAAGGAGTAAGCTACATCCTCCTGGGTTTGAGTCCTGGGTCTGGTGGTGGTGGTGGTGGGAAATCAACCTGTGTGAAAAAACTAATAAAAATAAAATGTTTCTTCCTCCTTTCTCTTCCAGCCTGCCTGTCTACTCACCTTCATTCCTGCCTATGTATTTCCTTGAAAAACAAAAAAGAAAATATTTGCTAAACTTGGTAAATGGAATTCAATGATGTAATATTTTAAAATCCAAAGACTTGGAGCGCCCTGGTGGAGCAGTGATTGAATCAGTTGCTTCCGAAGGTGTAAGCCACACGTCCCTGGGTTCAAGTCCTGGGCCTGGGGGAAGCAACCAGGTGAGCCAGTAAGTAACAGTAAAATGAAGATGCTCCTTCTTCCTCTCTCTTCCTGCCCGCCTGCTCGCTTGCATTCCAGCTTGCACCTTTCTTTTAAAATAAATACATAAATAAAAATAAAAAATGAAATACAATTCAAAGACTCCAAGCTCCAGTGCCAGGTGGGATGGGGGCCTGGGAGTTGCTAGGGACTGAGGACCCTAGATTCTGCCACTGCCCCCAGGTTCTCAGGGTCGCCCCCTAACTCAAAGCCTCTCTCAGTGTCTGGACACCTGGGGGCCACTAGAGGGCGAGAGCCTTGCATCTTCACTCCCTGGAGTGAGTCTGGCTTAGGGCAGAAGGCTGCTTCCAAGAAGCTTCCTCTCTGGCCATTGGCATTTGCTCTCCACGCTGCCTTCTGATACTGACTGACCCCGGGGATGGTTCTTTCTGGGGGCATATAGTAACATGCAATTCTCGAACCCATGTCCTTGGGTTTTACATGGTCCTCACGCCAGCATTTCAGCCTCCTGAAGCACAGGGGTGGGCCCAAAGGGAAGGGGAATTTACAGAAGTTACTAGAGTTGCCAAATCTGTCAGGGCCCAGACCTTACAGAGAAAGGAGAAAAATGAGTCCACACATACATGCACGGGGGCCACAGACCCAGAGGAACAAAGTCAAACATATAGATACACAGAGAGGAACTAATTCACACAAAGATACAGACAGAAACACACAGACCTGCTCCTCCTTCCCCACAGAGGAAAGTGATCTGATCCAACAAATCCACTAGGCACCCAGCTCCCCGGCATCACCCCAGCTCGTCATCCCCCACACTAGGGGAAGGACAAACCACACAAATAGAAGAAAATAAAGGAAAACAACTCAGCCCTGGGACGCCTGGCTTGCTTTTTTGTAAATAAGCATTTGAATGTGTTTTGTTCCAGGAGCTGAGGCAAGCACAAAGATAGCCTTTTCTTATGCAGGAAGGTCCTTCTGTGAGGGGCCACACTGCCCGCCTCATCCTGCCATTCACCTACCCGCTGAGGTGGCCTTTCCATCCCTGGCCCAAGTGGGGATCTCTCCTGTTTTAAAAAAGCCTAAGAAACTCCCAAGTCTAACTGAGTTGAAATTAGTCCTCCTTTTCTTAAAAGGTATTGCTTTGTTTTTTTTGTTTTTGTTTTTCTTTTTAAACAAAAGCTAAGGCAGGAATAAAGGCAAGGCATGCTGCAAGAAGAGAGAGGAGGAAGCATTTTATTTTTTATCTTTATTTGTATTTAATTGTTCACACTGGTTGTGTCCCCTGGACCTGGAACTTGAACCCAGGGGTATGTGGAGGTGATTTGACCTAACCGCTGCTCCACCAGGGTGTGTCTAAATGGAGTTGCTTTGAACAGATGAAACAAAACCAACCCTTGGAGGGTGGGGAGGTGGGTAGAAATGGTAGCTGAACCCACTGGACAATGGTGAAGAACACTTGCTGATTTGGTGGAGGACAAGGTGTGTTGACATACAGATGAAGAATGGGGAACCTTCACATGTGAGTTTACTTTAATGTGTAAAAATAGAAATAATTAAAAATAAATAAATGGAGTTGCTTTATCGAGCGGGAGAAGAGTTAGGAAGGGGTGCTGTCCAGAGCAGGCAGGAGACAGGTGCAGGGATGTCTATCTCGCCTCCGCACCGTGATCACCAAGCACCTCAACCCACTCCAGCCTCTCAGGAGGAAAAGTTTGCTCCTGTCCAAGCCGCATGATACCCTGTCTCTTCCTCCTCTGTGCCAGTGGGTTCCAGGCCAGTTGTAGTTAGCACGGCCTCCTGGGGTGGACTCTGCCCATCCAAGTTCCCCTGCAGAGGCTGAAAGGGGCCTTCTCACTGTGGCTGCAGCTCTCCCCAGGACAGAAAGTCTTTTTTCCCCTCCTCTGGCTATTCCAGTCACTGGATCCTCCTCTCTCTAGTCTGGAAACAGTAAATGACGCGTAATTTATGAGCACATCAGCCCAAGTGCGTAAGTCACCATGTGTGTACAAAGGGGCCGGGTAAATATTTAAAGATTGGAGCCAGCTGGGGAGAAACACAAAAGGCTGGGACAATGGTGGTCTCTCTGAATTCACTCTCCCTGAGCCAGGCCAGCCCGGTTCAGTGTTGATGCACTCACGGGAGTCCCAGCCTTTGTCCCCTAGAGGACCCTGGGCCATTCGGAGCCCCAAAGCAGTTAAAGAGAGTTAAACAATTGTAGCCTCTCCGGCCCCATCTGTAGACAATCGACTGAGTCATTCTGGCACTTTTGCAGTGTCCGGATAGTTAATTACATGGAGCGATCACTTCATTCCACTTTGAAATGAGTTTGTGTCGGGGACTGCATTTCTGACTCCAGTCACCCAGACCCACAGTGGCCTTATAGCACTCACTGGCTGACGTTGCTTTAAATGCCAGTGTCTACAAGGTGTCTACATCACCCAGGGATGTAAGATATTTAGTAGGGCCTTGTCTCTGGGCCTGCAAACCCCTGCCTCATCTTGTTTCTAGACCCGACTTGTTCTTTAGTCAAGGCAAAGAAAACCAAATGGGGGAAAGAAGGACAGCAGCACAGCTCTCTTCTCAATGCCTTAACTTCTTCAGCCTGAGGAACCAGAGGGCGCAGAGTGGCCCTGGAGACCCCCGAGTCCTCCAGGAGGGGCATAGAAAAGGAAACTCTTCCTTGAGCAAACAGAAGGTGGCCTGGGTGTCCCCAGTGCTCTGCTAGGATTTGTGCTCCTTTTCAGGCCTCCTGGGGACCCCAGATACTAAAGATGGAAAGGGACTTGGTGCCCTACATGCAGGCTTGCGTAAGCCTGTCTTCTAAGTTGGTCCATGCCCTTCCCCACAGCCCTGGCGGCCTGTCCTGCTTGCCCTCAGATGACTGCGTGGACCCTGCTGCCGCTTCCCGGCTCTTTGACAAATGCCTCCCACATCTCATCAAGCCCCTCAGGAGCCCCGCCTGCCTGAGAATGTGCATTCATGCTCAGATGCAGGACTTGCACGGGGTCCTCAGCCTGGGGCTGGGAGAGG
The DNA here is from genome assembly GCA_004363575.1 of Solenodon paradoxus. Taxonomy (NCBI): domain Eukaryota; kingdom Metazoa; phylum Chordata; class Mammalia; order Eulipotyphla; family Solenodontidae; genus Solenodon; species Solenodon paradoxus. The sequence continues at coordinate 87,584 of RJWH01004863.1, read as the reverse complement.
ACTCTCCATGCAGACTTACCTACTACTCTTCCTAATAACCTTGCCTGATGCAGAGACGGGACTTTAATTTAGTGGGGCAAGTCACCGCCCAGGAGCCCGAATAGGAGTAAAGTCAGTGCAGTGCGTGTAGGTATGGCGTGTCTGTACGTGTGTGTGTGCATGTGGGTGAGTGTGTGCGGTGGGTGTGTGGACGCGGTCTCCTCTGGGAAGATGAGCGCATCCCTCTCAACCTTGAGTCCACACGACATTACCGGGTTAATACGAGGAGCCAAACAAGGGGGCTCAATAGCAGGGGATCTGCGCAAGGAGGGGGAAAGCCGGAGAGAGGGGCGATCAGAAAAGACCCGGGTCGGGCCACTTGCGGGGTGGGGGCGGCCGCTCGGGCGCAGTGGGCGGGGCGGGGCCGCGGAGGCGGAGTCACTCGTGGGCGGGGCCGGAGCTTGGCGCAGCTCCTCCCTCCCCGGCGGCCGGGCTTCCTGCCGCTGAAGCGGAACATTGCGAATTAGCGCAATTTGCGGTCAATTTTCCACCGCTTAAGAAACACTGAGCCACCCACGTGAGCAGCCCCACCCAGCGCGGCCGGGACCCGCGGGCGCGGCCGGGAAGCGGTGGCCCCAGGAGCTGCGGGCGCCGGTGCGGGCGGAGGCGGCCGGCGGGCCCCTTTAGAGCGGCCCGAACTCCGGGGAGGAGGCGGGCCCCGCGCTCCCGCTGCGGCGGCCGCGAGTGCCCGAGGGCCGCTGGCTCGCTAGTGTGTCCGAGGTGAAAGGCGCGGGCGGCGGTTTATGGGTAGGGTCACAATTAGAGGACAAATTGCCCCGCTGCCGCGCGGCTCGAGAGCGGGCGGGGGACGGGCCGCCGGAGCAGGGCGCGCCCTGCCTCCCCGCAGATGTGCGGCAGCTGGAGCCCGCGCGCGGCGGGGCGCCCGGAGTTTGGCCCCGAGGGGGCGGGCGCGGCTTTGTGGGGCCGGCACAAGGCCCTTAACACTCGGCTGCCCCCTTTGTGCCCCGCCGTGCCGCCCTCCCGCCCCGCGGCGCCTTTGTAGTCCCGCCGCCGCCCGGAGCCCCGCGAGCCGCGCGGAGGCCGCTCGCCCCGGCCGGGCCCTGCGCTTCACAGCGTCCCGGCGCGTGCCGGCGCCCACCGTCCGGCCTGGGGCCAGCTGCCCGACGCCCGGTCTGCCCGACCCGGATTCGGCCCGCAGGCCCTGCGGCCGCGGCGGAAGCGCACCCCAAGCGGTTCTCACCGCAGCCAGGGCCGAAAGGAGGGCGGGGCGCGATTCTCCACGCTGCTCGGCGCCTGGAAACCGCGCTGCCCGGGCCGGGCGGTCAATACCCCGGGCGGGGGCGGGGAGATGCCCCGGCTCGAGGGACAGGGGGGCCGCTCACACCCAGCAACTTCCCCTCCCCCGCTCGCCCGAGACCCCACCAAGGCCACTTCGTTCATTCCTTTGCTTCGGGGCTCACCTGCGGAACTGCGTTCGGGCAACTTCGCCACCGCGCTGGAAAGCAGCCAAGGAGGCCGCAGGAGTCCAGAGAAGGGAAATGTCAGGGTTTGAACCCAGGGACTCGCCTGGACATCAGTCACGGCCACTAGAGTCCAGCCTCCTGGGGTCCAACCCACGTGGCACCAGAGTTCTGCCATAGCGAGGACTCCTCCACGGAGCCTCGTGGGTCTCCGACGAGCCGGATTAATGAAGAGTGGAACCCCACCCCGAAAGCACAGGACGGCTCTCCCCTGGAGACCATCAGTGCTCTTCCCCAGTGCCACCTCCCAGTTGCCTTCCCCAGGAGGGAAAGGGTCCTGGGCCTGCGATGCTCAGCCGGGAATCCCAGGCCTGGCGTTGGGGGTGGACATCTGACTCGCCCTGACTGGAGGCTGCCTGCAGCTTGCCTCCCAGTTAGAAGAGTGAGGGCTTGGGTCCTAACAGGGACAGGGGGCATTTACGCCCAAGCTGCACGCCTTGGCCGGCATCACTTCCAGTCCCTGGGAGGAGGAAGCTGGCTGTGGCCCCGCGGGCAGGCTGCACGCTTTAATGGGACACATGTAGCTGCGTGGCCCCCGCGGCTCCAGCCTGCTCCCGGCTTTGAGCGGCCACAGGCAGAAAATTGCTGCATTGTCCCAACATTAGGGCGACTAATGTGCCGTTGCCAGCATGGCCAGAGCGTGAAGCCCCCAGAAAGGCCTCGCTGGCGGGTGCCCCTGTGTCGGCATCTTCATCAGGCCCAGGAAGGCTCCAGATGGGGCAGCAAGGGCTAGGCAAGCGGATCTGTTGGTGAGGACGCTGGGATGGGAAAGGGCACGGAGGGGCTGGGCGTGGGGGGACCCAGACTCATAAAGTGGCAGGGTGAGAAGGATAAAGGAAAGGCTGGGAAAGGGTAAAGGAGTCCCTCGGGAGGGAGGAGGGGTGGCGGCGGGGAGGCTGGAGGCTGGGCGAGGGTAGGCGTCGAGCAGAGAGAGGTGGGGAACTTCCCACTGCAGCCCCCTCTTGTCCCCGCCCCTCCTCGGGGTTTTTCTAGTCCAGGAATGCTTCATTGACATGTAAACGAGGATCCCCTATAAAGGCGGACCAGCTTCCCGTGGGTGCAGATGCCACAACATGGGCACTGAGCCCCAAGCCCAGGGCAGTTCCCGTAGCCCCACCAGCAGTTTCCCCGCCAGCAGTTTCCGAAAGGTCTGGGGCCTTGTGGGGTGCGGGGTGGGGGCCCTGTCCAGGCCTGCAAAGATAGAATGATATGGCCACAGGCCTGCCTTCTAACAGCTGCTCATCCACAGATCTCCAAGCCTCTGATGGAGAAGAAGCGACGGGCACGCATCAATGTGTCGCTGGAGCAGCTCAAGTCATTGCTGGAGAGCCACTACTCACACCAGGTGGGTGCAGGGGCTTGGTGAGTGTGCGGCCCTCCGTCCTCCATCCCCTGCTCCCCACCCTTTAAGACCCATTTCCACCGGCCGGTAGATTCGGAAACGCAAACTGGAGAAGGCAGATATCCTGGAGCTCAGCGTCAAGTACATGAAAAGCCTGCAGAACTCTGTGCAAGGTAGAGGAGAGCACCTGCGGGTGGGACCAAGAGCAGGGGGTGGGATGTCGGCTCAGAGCAGCGGATTCAAGGCCGATGAAGGAGGGACAGAGAAGAACGTTTAGAACGTTTAGGGCAGGTGGGCAGCTGGGTGAAGAAGGGGATCACTGGCTGTGGAGTTCTAATCGGGTGGACGTAGGTCTGGAAACTCGGGGGAGACGTTTGGATCCCCTCCCTTCCCTTCCCCTGCGCTCCACACTTCTCCCTCCCTTTCTCTCTTCCCTGCAACTCTCCTTTCCGCCTCCCCGCTCCTATTCTCCCACCCCTCCCCCCAGGGCTCTGGACGGTCCCCAGCGGAGCGCAGTACTCGTCAGGCTTCCGCGCCTGTCTGCCTGGCGTCAGCCAGCTTCTGCGGCGCGGAGAGGAGGGCGGCAGCGGTCTGCGCTGCCCCCTGGCGCACGAGGGCGCGGGTGGCAGCACCATGGACAGCGCCGGTCCCAGCCCGGAAGCGTCCGCGAGCCACGGTCCCTGCGCCCCCGCCGTTTGGAGCCCTGCTCCAGTCACCGGCGGTTCCCGGTCTCCGCCACCCTGGATCCCTGGCCCATCTACCAGCGTCCCGGCGCCGCAGCCGGCATCTCGCCGCCGCACCGAGGGCCCGGGGCCCGAGCCGCGCGTATGGAGACCCTGGTGAGACCGAGGCGCTGCCTCGGACTCAAGGGGGCCCCCGTCTGGTCTAGGGATCCAGAGATAGTTGGGAGCGTATCCGTGGTGATAGCCGGGACTCTAGTTGTCCATTCTGGTACCAGGCCGGGAGGGCGCCGAGTGCCGGGAAGTACAGGGATTCATGCGTGGACGCGGGTCTGCGCGTCTAGGTTAATCCAACCCCCATACCAGCACACGATACTTAGGCCGGACCCCTTCTCTTCTCCACCCTCTAGTGGGACTGGGAGGGGGTTACGCCCTTTTCCCAGGGGCCCTAGCGGGTTGTCTGCTGCCCCCACGCCGCGGTGGGAAGGTCGCCGTCTGCAGCGGCGCAGAGCGGACCCCTAGCAGCGAGGAGAATCGCTGCCCCGCCCCAGCCCATTCAGCCGGCAGAGGACGCCCGGTTCCCACCGGCACAAAGCGCGCCAGACACGCCCCTCCGGCTGCGGGGCGCCCCGCGAACCCCTCCAGAAGCCCCGCCCCCAGCCCCCTCTTCGGAGCTCTGGCCCCGCCCCTCAGGATGCCCACCGCGGCGCCGGCTCCATCTGGCGCCCTGCCCAGCGCCACTCCAGAAAGGCGCCCCGCACTTGTCCCGCCAGCTTGAGGGCTGATAGAGTAAAGCTAGGATCTTCTCATGAGAGTCTGCATCTCCCTGCGCGCCAAAGACCCAGACGTGCAGTCTGGCCCCCGGCAGCCCGGCCCTGCAGAGACCGGACCTCTGGGGCCACCAGGGAGCCCAGGACCGGACCGTCTTCCGACGCACGAGGTTCTTGCTGTGCCCGGACTATGGTGGTGGGAAGACAGCCAAGTCAGTTTTTCTCCCCCAGGGTCCTGCCCCACGAGGGGTAACCTGGGTAGGGGACTGGGATCCCAGCATCTGCTCTCACCATCCTGATACTCAGAATAAAGACAGTGCGAACCTGTGAAATGAGCTTATACCCGCTTGGATAAGGAAGGCTCTGTCTGCCACCAGATGCTGCTCAGGCACACCTTTGAAAGCTGCACTAGCAACTCTCCGTGGAAGCATCTCTCCTTTAGTGCTACCCCTGCCTGGCCCGCCACGCTGGCTAGGACAGGGGCCCACTCAGCTCGCCATCTGCTCCCCCACCCAACTCAGTGGGCGCTGTGTCTCCCAGCTCAGGCGCCCCAGGGCTGTGCCGCGGGTCTGGGCGACCTCCGCTGTGCGCTGGCTGTGGGGAGGCGTGGCAGAGCCCCATGAATCCCTCAACTGGCCACCAGGTGCCGATCTTGCTCCATGGACCCAGGACGCAGCCTCCAGATTCCTGCCGTGGCACCCACGACCCTGTCATTCCAGCCCCACTGGAGCCAGCGGCCACTGAGGCCATCTGAGCTGGAGCTGCCAGTTGTGCGCAGAGGCTTGTCCTCCTGCCAGGAGGACTCTGGTGGCCCCCCACTCCCCACCCCAGGCTCCGTCTTGTTGCTCCCACTGCTGCTCACTTGCGGGTGAGGCCCTCGTGTAGACTGGGACTAGTTGGGTCCAAAGGGATGGGGCTCTCAGAGGAATTCAGGACCCAGAGGGGGACGTTTGAGGGCAGCTGGCCAGCTGTGATGTTAGGTTCCAGAAGGGCATTTCCATGAAACTAGCCTGGGAGGGCAGGGTGCAATCGGCAAGTCTTTCTTTTTTTTAATTAGATTCTGTACAGAAGAGAAATGCTCAGTTGTCAAAAAACTACAAACGGATCCCTGGCTCTGGACTGGGTGATGGTGAGAAGACAGCCCCCTCACCACGAACCCTGGGCCAAGCTGCTTTTCAGCACAGCAAACTGACTTGGAAGCTGGACAGAATGTGAGGGGGTGCCCAGGCCCCAGGGTCTTCTGCTGGGGGGTCTTCCCTCCACTTCAATTTTTGCCAAAATCAGGACTAGAGCGACTTCAGGGGACTATATTCCCCTGTGAGTGAGTATTGCCATTTGATATAAAATACAGAGTGTAAATGCAAGGTGACAAGTGTGTCAACTTGATGGGAGGGGGCAGTGGCTAGCTGGTGACCTCTGCCCCCACATGACATGGTGGTCCTTCAAGGCACAGCAGCACTGACCAGGGCTGGGCTGCAGTCCCCAGCTTTGCTCACCTGTGGGCCAGCTCAACCCGTTACCCCAGTCAGGAACTGGAGAGGCCCTGAAGCAGAGACAGCCTGCAGGCTTACAGAGCCGGGGAACCTGCCTGGAGGGCGAGGAGAGGGGCAGAGGCAGTGCTGAAACTCCAGGCTGCAAAGCAGTGGGGATGGACAGCTCCCCCTCCCTGCAGGCTCTGGAATCCTCTCTCGCAGGGTTCCCGAGTCCCTCCCCAGGATTCATGGCAAAAAACAGGCCACCGAGGGGACTGCCCAGGAGGAGAGCAAAGAGCCCTGCCCGCAGGGTGGGGGAGGATCCTTCAGGATGCCAGACCCAGAAACTGGGACGCTTCTAAGCCAGTCTGTCCTGGGGGGATGGGCACAGGGATAAGGAAATCCACTCCCCCTTTGCTTCAGTCCTTTTTGCCAAGTGCCCACATCCTTCGTGGTGGGGTCACAGAAGTGGCAAATAGGCAATGATAGTGAAGAAGTGCGGGTGAGGGTCAAGGTGGGTGTGTGCCAGTGGTGAGTGTGCAAAACTGTTGTGCTTCAGTTTGGGTGGGGAGTGCCCAGGGGCCAGAGCACGGAGGTGGGGGGGTCTCAGGCACAGTGTACACCAGGCAACACGGCTGAAGACCAACCTACAAAGCACCCACAAAGGGCCCTCGACTGTCTCCGACAACCTGTCCACTCAGTGGCCAGGGCACACGGACCAGGAGCCATCTCCAAACAGTCCCGAGAGTTAACATGGTCACCTGCTCATCGTCCTCGATGGGGAAACATGGAGGCAAAGGGAGGCCTGGTCAGAGCTTTTTGGGGTTTGTAACCCCTGTGCTTAGAGACTTCTGCACCTGTCCCCCCAAGGTGTGAGTTACAGTGCAGTGTGGAAAGCTGGGTGGTCTGGTGTCTTCCCCTCCATGTGATGGTGGACCTGTCCCCAGGCTGCCCACCATCGCCCCAGCTGAGCAGCCCCCTACCACCAGTGCGAGGAGCCGCAGGGCCTGCAGAGCCCACCCATTACCCCAGGCCAGCCTCTCTCAGCTCTGAAAAGCCTATGTCCAGAGGCTGGTCTATGCCCAGCACTGGTCAGGACAGCCTCGCCCTCCGGGTAACACGCCCTTCCCCAGCGGCAGAGAACTGCTGCCCCGCAGCCCTGGCAGGACGGGCACACATCCGGGGCAGTGCGCGGGCTCAGCGCGGCCCTGCGTCGCGGTGGGGGGGGGGGACGACGGGTGGCATCTTTGGTGCTTTGGTCACCGATGGTGGCCCTGCTTGGGGACCCTACGACGCCGACCCCAGCGAGTCCGAGTGTAGCGTGACGTAGCCCGAGGACTCGGAGGGCGAGCTCAGGAAGCTGCTGGTGCTGCCGTCGCCACCCGCCGCGCGCAGGCCCCCGGGCTCGCCCCACGACGTACTCAAGCAGGGCCGCAGGGGACCGGCGTGCGCATGCGCGGCCCGGCTTAGCCCGGGACTTCGCTGCGCGGCGCCACCGCCGCCGCCAGGGGGAGCCGCGTCCTCGCTGGGCTGGGCGCCCTCGGGGACGGGGACGCGGGCTGGGAAGCGCCCCGGCGGGGCGGGCGGGCGTCGCAGCGCCTGCGGCTCGCGCTCGAAGGCAGTCAGCGCGAAGGTGTCGGACAGCAGCAAGACCGAGGCGGAGCGGGCGCCGGGCCCCGGGCGGCGCGGGTTGCCGGGGGGCGAGGCGGCGGCGCGGCGCGGGCCGCCGTCCCGGGCCGGGGGCCGCAGCGACAGCAGGCTCTCGGCGGAGCGGCGGCGCGGGCGGAACAGGGGCGCGTCCTCCGCCGAGGCCAGCAGGCTGCCGCGGCGCCGCTCGGGCCCGGCGGGCAGCGCCAGGGTGGCCAGGTCGTCGCCGGAGGCCCAGCGTGGCAGGAAGGCGGGCAGCGGGACGGCGGCCCACACGTCCGCATCGTCGTGGGAGAAGCGCCGACCGGCCGGGACCTGTCGGGCGCGGGCGGGATTAACCGGAGCCGTCTTGGCGACGGGAAGGACGGCTTCCCACACGGGCAGGGGGCGCTGCGGGCCAGCGAGCAGGGCTGGGCGGGCGGGGCACCTCGTCTGGAGCTGGGCGATGCGGGGAAAGCGACACTCTCTCCGAGCCTCACCGCTGTCGCCTTTAGTTGGGTGGGTTGGAGAGGTGTCTCGAGGGGAAGCTGAGCACCAAGTACACAGGCGCCAGAACTTCCTCAGCACACAGGGGACATGCAGATGGGCTGCGGTGCCCCGGGCCCAGGCCTCCCAGGCAGGCAAGACCGCCCCCCACCCCCAAGTGTGGCAGCCTTGCCTGTGGGTACCTGCAGGTACTGCATCTTGTCCTCCGGCAAGGGCCGCACAGGGTAGAAGTGGGGCAGGCCTCCCTCCAGAGCCGAGAGCTCATACTTGGCCATCCTGTCGAGGGCCACAAAGTCGCCCCCATAGCTGTAGTCAAGGGAATGCTCCAACAGCAGGTTTGGGGGGCCGCCGCCCTCCAGGCTGGCATCTGAGGGGGGGACAGAAGCTTAGGGGCATCCCGGAGTGAGTCCAGGGACCCCACAGACACACACTGGTTAGTGGAAAGGGGCAAAATGGGGTCTTGGGTTCAAATCCTGCTCTTTTAGCTAAGGGTCACGCAGCCTGCTCATTCACAGGGGCAGGAACTGAGGTTCCCTGGAAAACTTTGGGGGACTAGTTACATACCAGGACCTGGCAGTGCCCGGCATGTCGCAAGGGTAGCTCCCTGAGGCCGCAAGCACAGAGCACACAATCAGTCTGGGTTCACAGCGCCTGCCTGGGGCAGCCACGCTGGATAAGAAAATGGCCTGTGCAGCAGCAGACCCTATGGGCCCCTTACAGAGGGCTGTCGTCTGGCTGTTGAAAATGAGGTCACCTCAGCACATGTATGGCCCTCTGACAGCTGTTATCCCGGCAGCCCCGCGACCTAACCCAGAACCCGCTCTCTGGCAGCCACTCTCGGGCTGTCCTCACCATCGTCTGAGTCCTCGTCGTTGGCCATGAGGGCTAGGCACTTCTCCCAGACGGCCTTGAGGTCGGCACGGTAGCGGTCACAGGCCCAGACGAACACGGGCAACAGCAGGGCCTGGGTCACCGAGCACCACAGGACACACAGCGCCATCCAGGGCGCAGAGGCGTCTGCCCGCAGGCTGCTGAAGCTCACCACCTGTGGGCACAGGGGTCGGCCTGGCACTGGCGGGACCACATCACACGGCTCCCCAGCCTCAGTTCTGCCGTCCGTGTGGCGGCTCCACCTCCCATGGGATGAGGTGACAGCTCTGGGCCCTGGTGGGGAAGAGCCGAAGTGTGCAGGGAGGATGCCCCCCCGAGGAAGTGGCTGGCCCCAGGGGAGTGTGCACAGCCCTTCACAGTGTGCTGGGCAGCACTGGGCGTGTCTTCCTCACGGCCACAGGTTGGGGGCAGCATGAGCACCAGGAACCTGGGAAGAGGCGCCTGAGGCTTGGAAAACTCCAGTCTCCAGTTCTGGACCCTTTTGGCCACTCAGGCTCCTCCAGGGCAGGAACAGCCTTGGAGAAGAATCAAGGGGATTTTCTGAGGATGGGAGCATACTGCCCAGGGACCCTTACTCTCCTCTCCCCGGAGCTCAGTTCCCCGCCCAGGAGACTGCTGATCTATTCTGGGAACTGGGCATGGTGCAGACTCCACGCTGGTTCTGCCGTCTGAGCTGTGCAGCTCTCAGAAGGGTGCTCAACCTCTCTGGGGCTCAGTCTTCATCTGTGAAATGTGGGCCAAGACCCCACAGGGTGAGACGAAGATTTCAGACGCTTCCAGGCCTGCCCTGGAGGGGAGCCTGGGGGCCGTCCCTACTGCCACTGCATCCTGCTCTACAGTCACATGCTCCCTCCCTCCATCAGCGCAGGGACTGAGGCCCCAGCCCCACCGCATTAGGAGGCCCGGGCCCTGGGCAGCACGAGGCTCATGGAGGGGTGAGCAGGTCTCAGGCTGCATCCCGAGCGGGTCCCCAGACTCTGAGACTCCCACCAGTCACCACCCAGTGCCCTGCATTGACTTCAGCGACAGACAGCCCTGACCGGATGAAGCCTCTGTCTCCAGACCCCTCCCTGAAGTACTCGAACCCTGACCCCAGACCTGCAGGGGCTGGGCTGGGGCCCCGTGGAGGGAGGGTTTGCCTCTGAGTCCAGACTTCTGCTGTGGGCAGGACCCAAGGCCGCCCTGCTGGATGTGACCCTTGTCAACAGGGCCTTCCTCAGCTCAGCCTCACCTTGACCTTCCCCAGCCGCTTGGATCATATCCAACCACCCAGCAGGCACCCAGGCCTGCCCTGCCTCCCGACTCAGGAGCAGAGCCAGCTCTGCCCACCGAAGCCCTCTGACCATCCTGGGTGGACCCTTCAGGAGCCCAGGGGCGTGTCACCCCACCTCTGCACAGATGGGCCCCGCTCGGCTGAGGGAATGGCCCTGCAGTGTGGCAGAAAGACAGCCACCTGACTTCTTCAAATCCCAGCACGGCTGCGCTGACGCTGGGTGGCTCATTTCACCTTCTGAACCCTTGTTTCCAAATCTGTACAACGGGGACGAGGATGCCCCGGCCAGAGGACTGGGCTCGAGGGGTCAACGTCTAGTGTCTGGCTCATGCCGCCCCCGGGGCTGCCCCGGCGCCCAGGTCCCCCAGTGTCACCCACCAGCACGGGGACACCCATGAGGCAGTCGTAGATGATGACGATGGTGGCCACCAGGCCTGTGATCTGCAGCGAGGTCTTAGCGGGCTCGGAGCCGTCGACGGAGGAGCGGCGCTTGCCTTGCGCGTCCTCCACCACGATGGTGGGCACGGTGAAGGCTCGGCGGCTGGCCCGGCGCCCCGCCTGCGTGGCCAGCGTCTGGAAGAGGGCGATGGCCGTGCACACCACGCCCATGGCCACACTGCCGCCCACCAGCAGCAGGAAGCAGACGCCGAAGCCTAGGCCGATCTCGGCCGCGATGAAGCGGCAGCCGTGGGCATAGAAGCGCTCGCTCGTGTCGTGCCAGCCGACGGCAGGCAGGGCCGACAGGATGAAGGACACCATCCAGATGCCCATCACCGTGTGTACCGCCTGCTTCTTGGCGTTGCTCAGCCTGGCGTAGGAGGGGGGTGGGCAGAGGGAGCTGGCGTCACCCCAGGGTGTCCCCAGGCTCCTGGGACCTGCAGAATGTCCCCAGGCTCCTGGGACCTGCAGAATATCCCCAAGCACCTGGCCCCTCGGTGGGTCCCAGTCACGGCACAACCAGCAGCAGGGAGCCGTTTCCCTCGTATGGGGGACACGGGTGACACTCGCTCGTCCCTCTCACCAGGTATGTCTGTCAGGGACACCCGGGCGCTGCCACACAGGCGCGCCCCCTGCAGCCCCCCAGCCCTGCCGGCCCCCAGCGCAGCACACAGGGCGCGGCAGCGGCACCGAGGTTCCAGGGCGGCGGTGTGCACGCGCCTGGGAGCTCACCGGTAGTTGACGGGCCAGCGGACCATCCACATGCGGTGGTAGGAGAGGGAGGTGACGGAGAAGCAGGTGGCCAGGGTGAGGGTGTAGAAGGTGGACACGAAGACTTTGCAAAGACCCTCGTTCCACTCGTAGCCGGGGCGCTGACGCCGCAGCTGCATCACGGCGTAGGTGGCAATGGGCACCGCCACGTTGAGCATGTGGGTGGCCGCCAGCGTGCACAGCAGGAACTCCAGCGGCTTCCACTTCTTCTGCTTGGCACCCACGCTGAGGATGCCCCAAGCATTGGCCAGCAGGGAGAGGCCTCCGCACGCCAACCAGCCCACCGCGCTGCCAGGCAGCCGCCGCTCATCATTCATGGTGGAGACGGGAGCCGGCCCAGCTGGGCATCCTCCTCGGGCTGGCCTCAGCTGGGACGACGGCCTCAGGCGCGGCCCCAGGGCACCGGGGACCAGCATCTGCAGGGTACGGGGGGAGGAGCGGTTGGGGACTCGCCCTCTCCCGACGGCACTGGGCTCCTCAGGCTCCTGGAGGAGGCCCCGGCACCCGAGTTAGCTGTCAGGTCCCGGCTTGGGCTTCCGGCTTCAGGCGTCTCTCCCCTCAGGGTGTCCCACCGATGCACCCGGGACCCGGAGAACCTGCACGGTCCCTCACTTCCACCCACTCCCGGTCGAGGCGTGAGACCTGGATTTCTTCCAAGCTCCTCTGTGAGCCAGCCAGGCTGCACCCGGACGGGCACTCTTGCCCTGTGTGGCGCCTGGCTGTGCCCCAGATCAAGCCGTCTTGCTGTCATTTGACCTGGTCTATCATTTGGTAATTTACTCTGTGAAGTGGGGGATCAGGTGACCCCTTTTATGCCACTTGGGAAGGGGTGACGCGCCTTGCCAGGGTCAGTCTCCAGCCCTTCGGCCGGCACACCTGGCAGGCAGAACCACAGGCTGCCGCACCCCAGCGGTCCCTACAGCCCCGGGAAGATTTGTGCTGTGGTGATCGGTGTTTGTTCTGGGTGCCTCAGGCTGCATGGGCTTGGAGACAGCCTGGGAGGCAGCCCCAAGGAGAGGTGCTGGCACCTGTGCACGTGAGCCAGGGGCAGAGGCACACGTGGGAAAGGTGTCCTCTTGGCCAGAGGACCAGGTGGTGAGTCCTGCCCTCCCTCTTCCGAGCTCCACCACCTACCGTTGCCTCCCTGCGAAGCCCTGGCCGGCCCCTGGAGCAGGCCCCCCCGGGCAGGGCCTGGAGCAGGCCATGTGAGGAAAGCCCACCCCAAGGGAAGGCTGACCGCTCCGCTCTGCCCGCGCTCAGCAGTTCTTACCCAAGAGCCTGATTAATCACGGTGGTTGCAATTCTCTTGTCCCAAGACTTATGGGCATCAAATATATCAGATATGGCCGTGTGATCCCCAGGGACTGCTTCCAGCCTGGGATGGAGAGGCCACTGCCTGCCCTGGATCTCAGAGGGGCAGGGGAAGCCACATGGCCAGGCCAGTTGCCAGGCCCTCCTGCTTATCTTGTCCGAAGTTCAACTCTGTTTGTGTCGTGACCTCCCTGGGCACTGAGGGACCTGAGCCACCTGCACCCTTCATCTTTGTGCCCTCATTGTGGGCCTACCTGGACCCCTGACCTAGGAGAAGTGTCCATACTAGTGTCCTTAGAGGATGAGGGTACTTTTGGGGCCAAGGAAATTCCTTCCCAAACGCCAGGCTTCTGCTAGCAGAGCACCTCGCTTTCCTCCCCTGCACAGGCACCTCGGGCCCAGTGGGGCCCGGTACAACCCTCCAGCAGCCATTCTGGTGTCCAGCAGACCTGCCCCCTCTCACACGGCCTGGGATAAAGAGCTCTAGGCTCAACCCAGCTCCCCACCAGCTACTTGACTCAGCTGGACCTGTTTTCTCATCTGCAGGTGAACATGACAGCACGCACCTCCAAAGGCACGATCAGTGAACTAAGAGGAGCCAGACAGACAGTAAGTGCTCAAGAAATGTTTGCCAGGCAAGCACCCTGGAGCCCTCCAGACTCATGGAGCGGTGCTGTCTCCGAAGGGCCGGTCACTGCACTTGGAGGTGGGTGAGCCGCAGACCACAGGTGAGAGAGTCACCAAAGCAGAACCTGAACGGCCTAGCTCTGGGGAGGAGCCCCAGCGGGGGGACCTGGCAGCTGGGGGTCCAGGGCAGGCAGAGTGTGGATGCCACTCAGGGCCAGAGGCTGCAGACTTACACTATTGAAGAGGAAACTGGACTCAGCAAGCACCTGCAGGGCGGGCTTGTTTCTACTGCACTGGGCCGCCTCCACTGTCAGACTGGGACGTCATCCCTCCGATGCCCCAGTAGGTGCTGTCTGGCCCTTGTGACCCTATGCCCAGTCATCCTGCCCACCTGTTGATGAGCGTCGCAGGGTGGTGGGAAGGTGCCACAAACGGCCACTTCAGGTACCAGGCCTTCCCGTGTAGCCTAATGGTGCCTCAGGGCAGGAAGGTTCTGTGGGCAGGGGATGCACCCTGCAGGAGGGTGGCTGCAGCTTGGCAAACAAACCTGCTTGCAACTGGTCTTCCCGGAGATCTGTGTGATGGAGAGGGCATCACCCCCTTTTCAAACCCCCTGTCCAGACTCGTGTGCCTGACAACAAAATCCCGGCCTTTCAATCCCTAACGTGCGTGCTGGGAACAGGATTTCTTGCTGAGGTCTGAGTCTCGCCTGCAGCGAGGCCCCCTGTCCCCACACGGCAGGCAGGCTCTCTGCTGGGTTGGCGCGGGCTGTGCCAGGCAGTCCTGAATGTGGGAGGATGTCGCTGGGGTGGGAGTGGGGTCCAAATGGAGACTATGAGGGGAACAGGAATTCCCCCTTCGCCCGCACTGGTGACCAGAGACAAACGCATCAGACATCTGCTGTTCATTCTTCACGGGGCCCCGTGGACCCAGGGCAGACTCGCCACTGCGGTCAGCACCTCGGAAGTTTCTCTAGAATTACGCTCAAGTGCCTCCCACCCCACTCAGCTTTCCATGGGGCCCTAAAGCCCTGCCTCCAGCACATCACCCAGCAGTCTTACAGGCCTGGGACCCAGGGGGCCCAGAAGACTCCCTCCACCGTGGCTGGTGGGTGGCGGCGTGTGTCACAGCCCCAGGCCAGTGGGGCCGTAGCCCAGGGCTCTACTGCGCAACAAAGAGAACCCAGAACTTGAAAGGATTCCCCGGGCTCAGGCTGTGCCCTTCTGGCTCCCGCAGGCCTGCGCCTCGGGGTGCCGCCCCCAGGTGCTCTCTGCCAGGGCGCCGCCCAGGGCGGAGCGGGCAGCGCGGGGGTGGGGGTGGGGGGCAGGGGAGAGGCTCTCCGTCACGCCCCCCGCCCGCCCGCCCGCCCCTGCGGTCCGGCTCCTGGGCGCTCCAATCTCCCCGCCCCCACCCCGCGCGACCCTGCTGGCGGGCCCCCCGACCCTGCCCAAACCCGAGGGCGTCTGGAGCGTCGCTGGAGGGACTGCGGTCCCCAGACGCCCTCCCGGCTATGCCGGACTCGGGTGTCGGTTACTCCCGCTACGCGCAAGCAAGCCACCCGGGCAGTGCTGCTGGCCCCGGGGAAGTTCCCGCGAATGTCCCCAAGTTGGGGGCAGATGCGCAGCCTTACGCGGTGCCCGCAGCCCCTCGGACAGATCCCGAGACCGACAGACGGCAGACAGCCCCTCCCCGCCCAGAATCCTCGGGTGTCCCTGCCAGGGGTCCTCCGCCGGCCGCCCTCCGCGCTCACCCTGCATTCAGGCGCCCGGGGCTCCAGCTCGCTGTCCTCGCCTCTGGCTCTGGCTGCGACTCCCGCGCCCGCGGGCCGAGCGCGCGCCGCCGGGGGCCGCGGGGGTGGCTGGCGGCGGGGCTGCCCGCGGGCCGGGGCATCCTGGCGGCGGCCGCCCCTGGCCGGCACGTTCCGCTCGGCTGGGTCCCGCCGCCCTTCCCTCCCCTCCCCTCCCCTCGCGCAGCCGCCGCCGCCGCCGCCGCCGCCACCGCCGCGCTCCGCTCCCGCCGCTCGGCTGGCTGCGCTGGGCGGCCGGGGGCGGGGGGCGGAGCAGGGCGCAGGCCTCCGCGGCGCCCCGCCCCGCCCTCGGACCGCCCCGCCCACCGGACCGCCCCGCCCCGCCCCTCGGACCGTCCAGCCCCGTCCAGCCCCGTCCAGCCCCGCCCCGCGGCGCGGCGCCCCGGTTCTGCCGGTCGTGCGTACGGCCGGCCCGCCGGCCGCTGGCCCCCCGCACCTGCGAAGGCGCCCCGCCCCGCCCCCCGCCGCCGCGGGGCCGCAGCGCCCTAGGACCGGCGGCGCCGGCTGCAACGCCTGCACCTCGCTGCCGCCCTTCTAGTGTTTGGAGGCGGAGCTCGTGAACTCGTGGGTCCCCGGGAAAGGAATGCACAGTGAGAACCCAGTCCTGGGGATGGAATTTCAGGGAGGCCTTCCCGGAGGAAGCCACATGTGAGCTGAACGACAGGGAGAGGTGTGGAGAGGACCGGGGTCTGAGGACTAGTGGCTTCGAGGAGCGCGGCCAGGGCTGGGGCAGGGAGAGGCGAGGTTTCACAGAGGAAAGCAAGTGACTGGATCACGCGATTGCGAGTGGTTGTCCCCAGGAATGTTCCCCATGAAGCTGGGACCACGACCACACAGCAGCGGGAGGCCGGAACCTGCACGCGTAGCCCTTCCCTTCTTCCCACTAGACGCCTAGCTATTAGGCGGCGGACATCTAGGGGGAAAACCCATAGTTGCCTTGATGGGGGCCCCTGGAGACCCTCAATCTGGGGGGCACAGTGACCTCTCGGTCCAGTCAGGATCCTTCCTGACTCTTCTGGGAGCGCTGTGCCCACAGACACCCAGGCGCAAGGCCTCGGGAGCCAGCCCGGTGTCCACGACTGGGCGGCCCTGTGTCTGGGGGAAGGCAGGGTCAGGCGGAATCCAGCCAAGCTGCCTGCACCACCCATAGCCTGGCTTACTTGCCCAGCTGTACCATCTCTACAGCCCAGAGCGGCCACGAGGGCCTCGGGGCAGGCCTGTGAGGCACAGCGCAAGGTGTTTGTGGACAAGGCCCTGCAGGGAGCCTCGCGGGTGCTAAGTGGGAGGCCCCAGCCACGCCCTTCTTGGCTTCCGGGTGTTCAGGGCCCTCAGCACCCTTTTGGACAGGTCAGCTCCCTGCCCAGGCTGCCCTGGTTATAAACAGGCTGCCAGCAGAGGGAGGCTGGTGCAGAGCGGTTCACAAAGTGTGGCGTTTCTCAGGCAAACAGGCGATTCGGGATCCAGCTGCCCAGGGCCTCGGGCCACGCCACTGCCCTGCTGGCGGAGGGCAGCCTGCCCCAGTCTGTGGCCCAAGCACTATGCCCAAAGAGCTCAGGCTGCTGCCTCACTAGTGGCCCTGGGACCTCCGGTGGCCGCCTGGGGCCTTGTGCTGAGTGTGGACTCCTGCCAGGTGTCCCAAAGCTACACACATGGCTAATCTCAGTCCCATCTCAGCCCTGGGGCTGCTCCGTCACGGTGACGCGGGGCTCAGGCGCTGCTGGCCTGGCGTGGCTGCCTCTGGCTCCACAGACCTTGATGCCGGCCGGAGCCAGCCTTCTCATTCCCCCACCCCACGGTCCCGAGGAGGTCAGCACCGGGAGGGGAGGGGAGGGCCGGAGAAGCCGGGGGCACTGCGGGGTTATTGTGGGGGTGCTGTGGCCTCCAGCGGCTAGCATGTTCCCTCCCCTGGCTCCCAGGCAGGAAATAAGCCCGTCAGCTGGGACTGGGGCCCGAGACAGATTCCGAAACACTGGCGGGTGTTCTGCACATCTGGAGCCAAGTTCTTTCTCGGGCCCGAGGGAGCCCTGTGCAAGGCTGCAGCTGCTGGCGGCCAGTCTGCCTCTCCAGGCTTCCAGGCTGAGCCTGAGCTGGGAACGTTCTCCCTGGTGACGCCACTGGGTGTGCTGGGGGAGGAGTGTTTCTCAGTGGCAGTCACGGTGGGTGCCTGGCCCCTACTCAACCTAGCAACTCACCTGCCCCGAGGCTGTGAGGCCAGTTGACACAGACAGATGGCACACAGCCCCTCAGAACCCCAACTCCTAAAGCCATCCCAGTCTGCCCTTCCAGAGCGGCTAGACGAGTTTCCATGACAGGCAAGGGGCCTGGGTGCCAGCTGAGGCTCTTTCCAGAAGATTCCCTGTCTCTTACTCCAGAGGGCCGGGGGTAAGAGGCCAGGGCCAGACAGACTTGGAGCTGGCATCCTGCATATGCCAGACAAGGACAAGTGGCGTGCTGGGTGGGGCCTCGGGGCCAGGACATGGACCCAGGGCTGGAGGCTGGGGTTGGGCATCCTCTCCACCAGCCAGCAGATGATTGGGCAAACAGGAGCGGGCACTGCTCTGCCCAAGCTCAGGGCACCGGCCAGGCAGGTCTGGTTCAGAAGGCAGGCAGGTGACCAGCCTGGGGAACAGGGACCGAGGCTGCACACAGGAGCCCCTAGCCACACATCTGTCCCCCCAGAGAGACAAGCATGCAGGCCAAGGTCCAGCAAACAGCAGCTTTATTGGTGACGCCGGATTCCTCTCATCAGCACACGTGAGCGCACCTGCCTTCCAGGGGCGGCGCTGGGCATTGGGTCAACGCTGTAGCGTTTACACTGGGGTGACATAAATAAAGCTTTGGTGTACAGGTCTCCAGGAGTAGAGGTTAATACTGCAGAATGAACACGTCACACAACACCGGCTCTCAACATGGAGGGGTTTTGGTCAAGGGATAACTTCTAAGTGGTGGACGCTGGGGCCAGGCCAGAGCAGCCCAGGCCCAGGCAGGACGGGTCTAGGGCTGGGGCTCAGCATGGCCCTGTCGCTTTGCCTTCATCTGCAGGTACCGCCCCTTGCCTTCCTCAAAGCGCTTCTTCTCATCCTCAGTCTCGGGCTGGGGAAGACAGAGGTAGAGGTTAGAGCCACGTGACCCTGGCTGGGGCAGGGCCTGCTCCGGGTGGGGCTGAGGGCCTCCTGCCCCGCCAGCCACCTGCACACCTTCCTGACAGCAGGCGGAGTTCCCATAGGGGTGCTGGCATCGTGCCCCCTCACCTTTCACGGCAGGTGGACTTTGGTGCCCGTGCAGCTGGTAAGGAACCGTGGGAGGGAGTCTCACGTGGAGCAGGGCTTGGGGAAGGAAGAGGGGTGCCAGTGCCCGAGGTCACACACTGCACGGGCTGGCTGAGCTCCAGGCCACCAGTGTAGTGAGACCGATAGCGACCAACTTGTGGCAGCTTGAGCCCCGTCATCCCTTCTCTGCCACCGCCATCCTCTGAGCAGCCAAAGAAGCTGGGTCCTGAGTTCAGTGGGCAGAACCAGCCGACTGGCCCGGATCCAACAAAAGGCTGATGTTGCCCATCGTCCTGGCTCGTGCTGCTCCCAGTAGGGGTTATGAAGTCCCCCTTCCTCAGTGTGGCGTGGCCACCAAGGGCATGCGCCTGGGTGGGGTCACTGCAGCAGCAGCAGGGGCAATCACTTCCGAAGGCCCCATCAGTCCTGCCAGAGCTGTGGCCCTGCCTCGGGCCCTGGTGGGGTTCAGGTGCAACGAGCCATGCTCGCACCTCTGGGAGGACACTTCCTGGGGACACTTTGAGGGGCCTGAAGCCAAAGAAGTGGGCAGTTGCCCTTCAGCCACAATGACAGCCGGCCCGGCAGCTATTTCAGGCACAGCGATTTACAGACAAATGGTATATTGGCAACAGAGCATCAGCCGGAGGATGAAATGTCAGGTTACAAGGGGCCGCCCCTCCAGCTTCTCAGAAATTGCTCTAAATGTCACCAGGTGTAAACTGTAAAACCTCACAGCTCGGCGTCAATGGCCACTGGGGCACTCGGAGCAAGGACAGCGCTCCTGCCTGCGGCCGGGCTCCCAGCGAAGACTGGCACGTGAGGAGAGGTGACCCTCGGGTGCGCTGCTGAGGAAGACCGGAGGGCCGGCTCCACCGTGAGCCTGAGGCTGCCGGTTGGACTTGAAGCCATCAGTTCAGGAAGCAGAACGGGACCTTCTCCTAAGCTCCCCTGGGCAAAACCCCCAAACACTGTCGGGGCTGGAGGGTCTGAAGCCCAGGCCCTGAGGCTGGAGGTGCCCCTCGAAGACCAGCCACGTCCTGCTGCGAGCGGCCAGGGCTTCTCCATTGTGGACCCTGGTCTGGGGGCTGGGGCCGCGGCCTTGCTGACCAGTGTCTAGATGTGATGCTGCTGGTCGAGAAGCAGGGCCTGGCCTGGCCCCACCTCCCCGGCCCCAGATGGGAGGCCTCCAGAGTGGCAAGGACGTCAAGTCGAGGCCAGCAGGGAAGGACAAGCAGGGCCCTCTCTCTGCGCCCCGTGGCCTTCCTCGGTGCACCCCAGGGAGCCTGTGGCGCCCACCTGTGCAGGGCAGCAGCTGGCCTTTCCTTGGGGGCTTCCTGCCTGCCTCTCAAAGGACCCCACTGTGGGCAGAGCGCACGGGGTTCCGAGCTCGGAAACAGGAGCAGGGGTGGGGAGCAGGCTGAGAGCAGGAGAGCCGAGATGGGGAAGCCCGGCCCCTTCCCACGCGGCCCTCCCCATGCTGGGTCCTGCAGCAGGCCCTCTGTGGGGCTACTAGTTTCTATTCCTAGGAAGGGGAAAGAAGGCCAGAGACTTGGAAAGGAACTCAGAAGCAAAAGAACTTCTCCGAATCAAGAGTGTGGGAGCCTGGCCTGCTCAAGGCAATAGGACTGAGGAGCTGCTGCCTGGGCACTCGGAACTGGGAGCCACCTCAGATGAGGGACTTCCTGCTTCTCCAGCCCAGTGGCATTCCTGAGACTAGGCAGAGGTGGCACTGGGGGAGGAACGTGGTCTCCCAGCGCCTGGGTCACCAGCCAAGAGACAGTGGGGCTCAAGGGCAAGGCAGGAAATGGCCCTGAGGGGCTGGTGGCCAGAGCCCAGAAGCTGTCATCAGGGGGCCATCTGAGGCCAGACCCTGGGGCAGCCCTTCTCCCTGCAATCACCCCTCTGTCCGTCCCGCACCTGCCTGTCCGCACTTTGGCTCCTTCCCTGGAGGATGGGGATCAATGTTCCATTTCATGAGCCCCCAGTCTCCATCTGTCACCTCAGTGAGTGACATACCAGGGTCCACGTTCTGAAATCTCCGGGACAGTTTATCTGCCTCTGACCTGGGTTTCCCAGACTGACCAGGCACCCCTTTCCTAAGGAACCCCTGCCATTGGCAGAATGGGAAGCGCTGTCCACATGCTCCTGCCCTCTGCTGCCCTCAAAGGAGCTGCGACAAGGCTTTAAAGGGCCACCTCTGACCGCCTGCAGGACATGGCCGGCCTACCTCAGGAACCCGCCTCGAAACACATCGGTCAAACATATCGGTCGGAAACCAGCCGAGGCCTGGCCTGCACCCGGCTTCGTGACTCAGCAGTGGCTGGGCCACACCCTCCCCTCCTCCACCTACTGGGCAGCACTAGGCACCTCGACCGCGCTGGGAGGCCCACGCCGGGAGGCCCACGCCCTCCTCGCTGGGCCTGCTCCGCGCTCATTAATCCAAAGACCTGGGCCACCTCGCAAACGCACCCACTCACAGGAAACATCCAGAACAGCAAACAGCAGAGAGAGCACAGGGGTCTCCGGGGCTGGGGGAGGGGTGACGGAGCGGGAGGGTGCGTGTGTGCGTGTGCGCGTGTGCGCGTGTGCTTGTGCGCATGAAAACGTTCTAACGGTGCCGTGGTGCCGGCTGTGGCCTGAATCTGCCCAAACCCGCCGGCCTGTGTCCTTTAAGTGGGGACCACATGGCGAGTGATTACAGCTCAGCAAAGCTGTTCTGAACCAAACCACCATGGAAGCAAGAACCGTCGCCTCAGTTCACAGGTCAAAGGGAAGGGTGCGCCATGGGTGCATGACGCGCTGTGGGCCGGGGGACCGAGCTGCCAAGCCAGCCTCTGCCCGCAGTGCTCGCCGCATAGGCAGCCTCCTGGGTGGCGCTCGGAGCCGGGCAGGACCCCGGCACATGGCAGCGGCAGGCGATGCAGGCGTGGGACATGTGCCCGCCCAGGCCCACAGAGCAGAGCGAGCCGGGTCGGGAGTGCAGGGCGGGGCAGGCAGCCTCTGGGCTGGGAGCGCTGAGCGGGCACCTGGACGTGTGGAGAGGGCCCTGCCAACAACACAGCCACTGGCCTCCCCGGGTCAGAGTCACCCACTGGGCAGTTTGGCGAAGGGAGCCACCAGGGTGCGGCCAGACCTGTTTCCTCGTCTGTAGTGAAGATGCCTTTCTCGGGTCCGTGGGTGAGGGGCAGGAAGGGTGCCCACGCTGTCCCCGAAGGGGAAGCCTCAGTGGGAGGCGCCACTGGCCAGCAGGTGGCCTGGGGGGTGGTTTGACCTGGATCCCTGGTGAGTTCGCATCAGGAGGGTCGCTGCCCCTGCAGGCTGGCGGCACCGACGGTCTCTCGCTCAGACACCCTGGGCAGTGCGCCTGGAGACTGGCCCCGCGTTGATAACTATGTAAAGGCCCTTTCCTCTTTTTCACTTTTGCATCTTTTCTATAACTGAGTAAAAGAAAACGACCAGCCCCGGGAGGGCAGCTGCAGCTCTAGGAGTCGCCCTGCTTCCTGCCCTCCCCAAACGAAGGATTTCAGGTTATCACACGTGGCCCTGGGCCCGGGCTCCACTTCCCAGGCCACTCCCAGCCTCACTACCTGACGCTTCCTACACCAAGGCCATCCTCACCATCCTCACAGGCTCACCTCGTCCACAGCGGCGTGCAGGCCCCGCATGTTGGCACAGGCCGGGCCCCCGCCAACCATGGGCTGCTGTGGCATTGGGGTGCTGGCGGCGACGGCCCAGGCCAAGAGCCACCCCGGCCGGCATCACTTCCACAGCCCTCGCGTGTGACCAGCCCGTCACCCGAGTGAGCACGCTGCCAGGGCCGAGCCCAGCCCCCGGCGTCCAGCAGGACATCAAGCGAGATGGGCCTTCTCTGCACACCAGCGTAGGGCGTGGCCTGCAGCGGAGTCCTCATGCGGGCACTGGAGCCGCAGCAGAACCCGTGAGAACGTCGGTGTCACCACTGCTGTCCCTCACCTGCCCAGAGGCGCTGATAAGTAGCTGAGGCTCTGAGCCCAGCAATGCTGCTGGCTGGCAGGTCGCCTATGCCCAGGGGGCCAGGGGTGGATCACGGCGGTTCGTGGGGAAGACATGACCCTTCACCGCACCCTGGTGAGCTTCCAGAAGGAGGCTGGAGCCTCCGAGCTCTACAGCGGCCCAGCCCAATGGGGTGAAGACCCTCTCCTGCCATGCCCCCTACAGAGCCCGGTGCTCCTGTCCATGCCCCTCAGTCCCCTTGACCTCGACCCTGCAGCGGCAGGAGCAGCCGGAGCGGCCGGAGCTCTGACGCGGACTAACGTGCGCCCCTCCTGGAAACAGTGGGTGGGAGCCCTGCGGTCTCAGAGGCATGAACGACAGCCCTTCCATCACATCTGGGGGAAGTCACCCCATGCCTTCCCACTCAGGAGGAACCCTCTCTCAGGTCAAGGCTGGAGATGGGGGACATCTGGGGGCCAGAGGAGCTCGCTGGGTCTTTCCCAGGCTGGGCCTGGGGTTGAGCAGGTGCCCAGGGCGCCCTTTGGGGGGCGGTCCTGCAGCGGGCCAGGTGGGCCCCTCACCCGCCCTCGCGAGCTCGCCCTCACACGTCACCCCAAAGGCTGCAGCGACTCACCCTCAGCAGCAACAGGCTGTCGGGTGCCCATGGGTGCCCGGAAAGTGGGCAGGAGGGCCCTGGCGCTTCCGTCAAGTCAGTCACCGGGTGACTGAGGGTGGGCAGAGGCCACGCGCAGGCAATTCCCGTCTGCACCGCTGGCAAACGTGTGACGTCTCAGGGTCCACTCTGTGCCCGGCACTGTGCTGAGGCAGCGCCAACTGACAGGAACATTCCACGTAGGACGAATGCCTAGTGAGCAGATCACAGCCAGAGCGTCTGCGAGGCCGGGGGAAGGGGCCGGCTGAGGGCTCATCTGGCGTCTCTGGGGTGGTGCTGTGTGGACCATTCCGGGCCTGGGAGCCATGCTTGGCTGACATCAGGGCGTTGAGCAGGCCCGAGGGCTGTCGCATTGGCTGTTGGCCTCCTCACCCGGCCAGGAGGGTGCCCGCTTCAGGCGGGAGTTTACGGTCAGGGCCCCTTGCTACCCCAGGGGAATAGGCCACACAGAGGCGGGCAGGGCCGAGAGTCCTTCCCATGGCAGCAGTTCTGCCCGGCGGGCTGGCGGGCATTCCGCTCCTCCAAGCCACGAGCGCTGATAAACAGCCACCCCCGAGTGAGCAAGAGGGCCCCCCACTTCCCGCCTGGAGTGGAGCTGACAGAATGCCGCGCCCCGCAGCTGCCACTGCCTTGCAGCCATCTCCCTCCATCCGGCAAAGTGAATAAAAACACAAGTTGTTGGCTGCTGCTGTTTTTAATGTGGGGCTGGGTGGTGGGGCGAAGGACGCGGCTCCCTGTGGGAAACCATACTCGCTTTCGCGTGCCTGAGGGGCTCCCGTGCAGTACGGAGGAATGAGGAGCTGGCAAGGCAACTGTCCTGCAAGGGTGGGGGGCTGCAGGGAGGGACCATGGAGGGAGGTGAGGTGCAGGGGCTCCGGTCACAGGAACCCGGCTATGGCCCAGGCCAAGTAGCAGCTAGGACCACCGCCTCTGGCCAAGCATAGTCCGCACGCACCCCTGGGACCCAGAGCTGGGGAAACAGCCAAGATAAAAACTAAATAAAACAAAGGGGTTCTCCCTCCTCTCTCTCCTACTTACCTCCATTCCCACCTGCACCTTTCCTTTAAAAGGAAGGGGGCGCTCAGGGAGGTGACCTGACGAAGGGCCCTCCAGGCACAGGGGTGCCCCTGGCACTGGTCTGGGAGGAGGGAATGGCCTCGGGGACGCGGGGTAAGGGGAGAGCCCCAGAGCTGCACCCTCAGCTCTCACTGCTGCACAGCCTTCTGGGCTCACTTCCATTGCGGCGAAGCCTGTGGCTTTGGAGCCTAAAGTGCAAACCAAATGTTTTCCATCTTGCATTTTCTGTGCTTCGAGAACACACATTTGGAACTTGGCACGGAGGGAGAGTGACTAAGTTCCACCCTTGGTAAAATCAATAGCTTGTCCTTTTTGTAATTAATGAATATCTGGTGTGAAGAGGGTTTCCAGGGATGACAGCAACTTCCTGTGGCCCGAGGGCTGAAACCTGAATTAGGAAGCCACGCCGAGCCCCTCTCCGGCTTCACCAAGAGACACAGAGGGGTCTTGGGACCATCACACCAGTCATCAAAACGTCTTCTGACTCGGGACCACTCAGCAGGGCCTGGAGAGCAGGGTCACTGTGCAAAAGCGGAGGCTGTCGGCGAGGACGGGCTCCGTCCAGGGCCCCTGGGCTGCACAGCCACTGTGTCCCCACAGTGCCGCCCGCCCAGGACTGCCCTCCCTGCCCTTGCGGCTCTGGTGGCTGCTGGCTGGGCTAACGAGTCCCGCTCCACGCCTGCAGGGGTCTCCCGACAACAGCCTCCCCTGGGCCACACCCGGAAGCCCCGTGATGAGAAACTGGGGTCATCAACACCCCACCGGGCCCCTCCTCCCCCAGAAGAGCTGCCCCTGGTGTAGACATAACATGGGAGGTGGGGGTGGGGGTCAGCTCAGTCCAGTTCTGCGGACCCCACGGCACCTGCTCCTGTGCTGGCAGTGTGGACACAGCTGTCCCCCGACGTAGCAGCCAGAGACGGTCACTGCCGTTGGCTGAGCACCTACTGCAGGCTGGCTGGCCCCGTGCACTCTCTGCTGTCGGTCATTACTGCCTGCTGTCTGCTGTCTGAGGCCGGCCCCGTGCCTGGGACACGGCCGCCCAGAAGGCACTTGCTGAGTGGAGGAGTGGACGACCATTCAGTGGAGATAAAGGCCGGACTCCGGTTCACTCTGAATCGGGGCAGTCTTCACGCTGAAGATTCAAAACCGGTGGTTTTGCTCAGTGGCCCTCTTCAGACGGCATCTGTCTGCAAGCATGCCAGGGCTCGCCTGGATCCAAGGGGCTCGATGGTGATGGAGGTGTGGCGGGTGGCCAGCGTGTGGCGGCGTGTAACCCCGTAAGGCCAGGCCCTCCCCTCCACATGCCGCCTCTAGTGCGCCCGGGCACGAGTGGGCATCCAGGCCTGCTGCTTCCCTACAGCTTTGAGCACAGCGGCTCCTCCGGGTGCTCACTCCCTTCGCAGAGCCAGCACGGAGCCACCGAGAAGCAGGCACGTGGGGGCAGCCCTTCTCCACCCCGGGACACGCCAGGAATGAGCTTGGCCCCAAGGAGCCCTCTCTGTCCTAAGGCCTTGGCCTGGTCTGGGCCCATGACCCAGGTCTCCCCAACCCTAACCACCTTCTGAGGCGCCCAGTGGGGTCTGGGATGCCCCCTCTTTCTGCGGCCCTGGACTCCCCTCCTGCGGTCACCTCCCAGCAACCGCACGAAGTCAGGGCTGCAGCAGCCCTGAGAACCAGCCCCGTGTGTTCCTGTTCAGTCGGAATCAGCACAGCGAGGGGCCACGAGGCCTCAGACGGCGCAGACGGCGCAGAGAACTGCGCAGGCGCGATAGAAAGGTGCTCCACGCTGCCAGAGCGGGCTGTGCACTGCCGGCTGCGTCCGCAGCACTGCTGTCCCGCAAGGAGGCCGGACAGCACCGCCAGGACACAGTGAGGCACCAGAGAACATGTGCAGACGGACGGACAAGGGGAGGTCGGAGGAGAGACGGCTCAGGTAGAGGCGAGCGGGGTGGGGTGCTCGGTCTCGTCCACACCCCTGAGCACCTGCTCCCAGTCCCCGGCTGGGCGGGAGCTCCCCCAGCTAGATCCGTGCAGCTCACTCCCGGGGCTGCAGGCATGAGCGGCGTGGGGAGCTGCCCTCCCGACGCACGTCCGGGCACATGTGTCTCCACCCGAGGGAGGGAACAACTGGAAGTCACTCCAGAACGCACTGAATGATAACAGACACGAGCGCCGTGATGGGAGAGGGGACAGCAGCGTCTCACGCTACACAGTCCTGGGGTGACGCGAGGCGCCTCGCTGCAGGAGCCTGCGGCCCTGGGACCCCACCTGGGACCCTGCGCCCCCATCCCGACGTCAAGACAGGGGTAGCCTCCTGGGTTGCCGGGGCTTCAGGACAGCCAGGCCCCCCCATGCATATGCCTGGGGTCCGACTGGGTCCTGCTCGCAGGGTCCAGGGAAGCCTGCTGGTTAGCACCTCACTGAGCACCCCGAGGGACTGCAGAGAGCAGTCACACAGGCCGTGAGGCTCAGACGGAGACCAGTCCCCACGGGCGTGTCCCTCTGGCTCGGCCTGCACACCACCTCAGGCATAGAAAGCAGGACTGTCCTGATGACCAGCCCTGCCTCTTGGGGTTGGGTCAGACACTGTCCCGTGTCCAGACCATTCCCAAGCAGTGCGGACGGGCAGACACGTGTCCACTCTGCAGCTGAGGACCCAAGGGAGGCGCCTGACGAGCTGCACGTGGCGGGTCTGTGCTGAGGCTGCGTCTCGGGTAAGAACCCAGGACACACAAATCTTAGAGCTAAGCGCCCCTGCCCTCCACGGGCCCTTGGCGTCGAATGATGGGCTCGGGCAGTCGTGGCGGCCTTGGAGATGGCTTCTTCATAACCTTCGCGGGTTCCCCAGCTTAGTGAGGCCGAAGCCTGTGGGGGTCTCGTGAGCCGGTGCTCCACCACGCCGCCCCTCCAGAGAAACTGCCGTCAGGTGCTCCGTCCCGGGGGCTGCTTCCGAGAAGGCACAGAGCGGTCTGGCAGCGAGTCCCAAGGTCTGCTGTGGGCCCACGCTCGGAGCTGGCCAGGTGGCCTTCAAGTCACTCCTGTCTCGGGGTCAGGGTATTGCCTGTAGAATGTTCTGCCCTAACTTGCAAGGTTGGTGCTTGCGGCCAGACGTAGTGCTCCGGGCACCTGGCACACCGGGCTGCCGCCCCCGCAGGAGACGGATGGTCACAGTGTGGCTGCTGGCTCGGCGCCCAGCGGAGCCGCCCCAGGTCTGAGGTGACTGGCGGGCACACTCGCAGGTAAGAAGAGGACACCTTCTGTGTCCTGGGGGGCTCCTACTCCAAGTGAGTCTGTTCCAGGTGAGACAGACGGTCGCACCCAGTGTCCTCACTGCCTCCCATTTTTATCTAGGAAACGCTCTTGTCACCTCAGCAGCTGTCGACCGAGCCTGTGGGTCTAGGCCTCTGTCCCTCATAGGTCAGTGCCCACGGTCTACGAGACCTGGCAGAGACCCGCAGCCTCTGGGCCGAGAGCAGAGCAAGCCTCTTTGACAGGCCCCCGCCGGCCGCATCCCGCTGCCGCTGCAGGGACGGACCGGGCTTCTCCTCTGTGTGGTGTGGGGGCACCCAGCCCAGCCCCGCCCGGCCGCACACCTCCTCCTCACACGTCTCCTGAGGCGACCGGGGCTGTGACATGATGTCTGCACGCGACGGGAGGCATGTCACACACGAGACGGCACTTCCTCTGCTTCCACACGGACCCGATGCGGGCTCGCCTCCTGGGAGACCGAGGGATCCCACGGCAGCTGGAACAACCACCCAAGGAGGTGCCAGGTCCCCGCGGAGCCCCTTTCTGGTTCCGACCAGTGGGCGGCCGCCCCCTCCTGAGGCCAGGAGGGGGGCAGGCGCGGGCCTCGCCCGGTGTCCAGACGGGCTGCCGGCTACGCTCCCGGCTGCGTCTTCTAACAACCCGCCTAGAAAGGGCAAAATTAGCCCCGTTGCAGTGGCTTCCCAGCATAAAATATTCATCAAGAAACAACTCCAAACGGCAGGGCTGCCTGTGTCAGCCCAGGGACGGGCTAAAAATAGACAGGAGGTTGAAGAAGTGCTGACTGACAAGGGGGCTGAGCCCCAGCACGGGCACAGGCTGTGTTGCCAGGGGCACGTGTGTGCTTGAGACAGATGACGTCCCTGCAGGCCACAGGCCAGGCCGGAGCCTCAGACCCCTGCGGAGCCCGCTGCCCAGTCAGAGACTATTTTTATCAGCACAGTGAACCCCAGGACACCTCTGGGAAGAATCAAAGCCCGTCCTTGCCAGTGAGGAAAACAGCTGGCCGAGCATGGAACCAGCGGTGGAGGGTGTGCCCTGGTCCCCGGGGTGGCCACCGGCCCCATCCTTTCTCATGCCCTGCGCCCCCTGCCCTGGCGCCTCCCCCAGGTTCTGGGAAGGACACCGACGACCTCCTGGCAGGCTGGCCAGTCTCAGGTCCGCCTCCTGGCTTCAGGGTCACAGGTCCTCCCCCAGCGACTCCATGACCACAGGCCACTCTCCACGCGAGACGGCACCCCCAGGTGCTGGGTTTCAGGGTGCGGGATGGTAGCAGTTCACTGGGTTTACCCAAGCCCTGAGGCACAGGACAGCTGTGGCCAGCTGGGCGGTGTGCCCGGAAGGTTCCTGACAGTCCAGGTTTGCCGGAGCCCCCTCCACCTGCACTTTCTCAGTAGAAGCCTCTCAAAATGCAGGGGCCCTTGGACTCTCCTCGTCCTACCCGCCTCAACTGAGGTGGGAGGTGGCCGCCGCACACCAGCGCCTTCCCTGAGGCCTTCCCTCCTCGGGATGAACTTGCTGAACTCGCGACTGTCCCCCACAGCCCGCTGTCTTCCCTCCAGGCCCCTGCTTTATGCCAACAGCCCTGTCCCAGCTCAGGCACTGTGTCTTGGGGGGCACGGGCTCTGGCCGGGAGGAGCCCAGGAGGGCAGTGAGTGCAGCCACCACTGAGCAGATGTGACACTGCATGTCTAAGACCACAGGCTAGCATGGAGAGCCCCGCACCTCTGCGGCAGAGGGGGGCCTGGGTCCTCAGGGGCTGAGTAGTGTTGGTGGCATGGGGGTGTGTGGCGGAGAGGCAAGCAGGCCTAGGAATAGCAGACATTGCCCAAACCGCACTCTGTACCCAGTTCGGGGTCACAGTCCGGTGCGGGGACAGATAATACAAGTGCATGCACATGTGTGCTGGCGAACTGACATCGGAGCCAAAGTGGGAACAGGCCCGCCCGAGGAGCAAACAGCAGAGACGAGTGGGAGACACCGAGGGAAAGCGCTTGGGCGGGAGGCTGTGAGTGCTAAGGCCCTGGGGCCGGCGGGACAGGAAGGCACAGCTGGCACGCTGCCAAGGGCACTGAGGAGCCACAGGGTAGTGTAGGCCTGAATCTGATGTAACAAACTGGCCGTGATGCAGTGCAGGCTGGACAGGGTAGCAGGGAGGGAGGAGGGCCAGCAAACGGGATCCAGGGGTGGGCAGTCCTGAAGCATGGGGACAGGGCTGCGCAGGAGACGAGGAGTCAGCCAGGGGAGTGGGCCTGGGGGTGCGATGTGGGGTGGGCAGCTACATACAGGGAGCAGGGTGTGGAGAGGCCAGTGGGCATCAACTGGGGGTGAGCAGCACACGGTTCATACCGAGGCAGCGGATCTGGTCCTAACCATGAGGAGGAAAGGGGGCAGGTGCTTAGGGGCCCACGGGGGCGTCCAGACACAGCAGAGCCCCACGTCTAGGGGGCACAGGCTGCAGGAGTCATGCCACAGCGGAGAGGCAGTGCGGTAAAGGTGGAGGAGAGTCAGGGGGTTAGGCCTCCTGCAGGGGCCTGGAGGTAGGGGCAGGGGCTCGAGCTCATCGAGCTGGTAATCCGGTACCCCATACGGAAGGATTGGGGCAGCCACACTGGGAGGTGCCCCGATGGCAGGTGTGCATTCTGGGGCCAAGATAAGCAAATAAGGTTCAGAGAAGAGGTGTGTGAGTCCCAGATGTGGTGGCAAAGGTCGAGGCCAGAGGTCAAGGCTGTCCATAGCAAGGTGGGAGAGGGAGAGGAGTGTATATCAGTCAAGGAGCCAAAGAGTGGGGAAGAGGAGCGGGGGGCGGACAGGCCCTCCCACGCCCCCAGCCCCAGGCTCACGACAGGGGTGCTGTGGGGCTCTGTCTGGAGCAGGGTGGAGGAGCAGGAGAGGAAAAGGACTCAGAAAGAGGCCAGGGGCTGCCAGCTTACAGTGGTGAGAAACTTGGGGACAAAGACACTGGGGCAAGAGGAGGGGTCTGAGAATGTCTCTCCAAACTGCCACGGGCCCAGGAGGAGACGCTGCTGTCCCAGCAGCGCTGGGCTCAGACATAGCTGGCGGCAGGCCCGTGGGGTGCAGAGCCGAGACTGCAGGCTCCTGCCCGGCCCTTGCCTGATTCTGTTCAACCTGGGGTGAGGCGCCTCATCCCTGAAGGCCAGGCTCCTCACTGCCCAGGGCAGGACCTGAAGCAGAGAGAGCACCTGGAAGAGGGGGCTCTGTGGGGCCCTGGGGCTCCCGTGGCCAAGATAGGGCTGTCCTACCATGGTGGCCTTCGCAAGGCCTGAGAGCTCAGTCCAGTGTGAGTGGCCACTGAGGACACCACCCAGGCAGCTGGAGGCCAGCCAGGCGGGCACCCTCAGTCACAGGAAGAAGCCAGGGGGCCTTGCCCGCTGCCGGCGGGAGTCAGGGCTTCTGATACTGTGGGGTCTGGTCAGCCAGGGAAAGTGTGGCTTACGGCACAAACTCTTCTCTGGAAATGCAGGTCCGTGTGGGCAGCACGCGTGGTGGGTGTGCAGGGGGCCTGCAGAGCTCCTGGAAGCGGGGTGCCACCAGCAGGGGCCCAAGATGCTGCCCAGGGGCTTCTGGAAAGTGCAGGTAGCTGCAGAGACCTCAGGGACTCACGGACAAGCCACTTTCCACCCAACTTAGGGTGCTCTGCTCCCCACTCCCTCACCCCACAGCGGGCTGGAAGCTCCATCTCTAATCCAGGGTTCTGGGTCCCTCTGACGCTGCCCTCGAGTCAGGAGCAGCCTGAATGGGGCTTTCCCACACCCAGCAGCGGGTGCCCGTGCACCGGCACTGGGGCTGACGGTGTCCGCCGTTCTGTCTGAGCAGGGGGCTCAGAGCCGGCGGGGGTACCGCCCCGGGTGGGCCGCGACCGCGACCGCGACCAGCCTTGGTAAGGAAGTTGTGGGGCTTCTTATAAGGCCATCATCAGCCTCGAGGAAATTCTGGAAGCATCATCCGCTCACTCACTCGTCCATTCAGTAAATGATCGCTGAGTGACCGCCCAGCACCCTCACCACACGCCATCTTCCCGGCCTTGACCCTGTGGCCTCTGGCCCCCTCTCAGGCTCTGCATTTGCCCGAGGGTTCCCACCACCCCCGCCCCCATAAGGCCCGTCCTAGTGCCCAGCGGGGCTCCTGCAGCTCTCAGAGTGCCCACTAAGTGCTGACATTGTCCCAGGTCCTGGCGGCCTCTAAGGAACAAATATGCTCCTGCCTTCACGAGTTCAGTGCAGCGGTGGGTGGGGGGACAATCGGCAAATGACCAGTAAACCCAGGTCAGGGGGTGTGAGTCTGTGAAAAGGCGGGGCAGGCTCCTCCTGGGAGGCGACAAAGACTCAGTGCTGAAGGAGGTCGCTGCAGGGCCAGTGGGATGCAAGCAGAGCGGCTGCAGGCCGGCAGGGGAAGGCGGGACTGAGGACTGTATTCTAAGTGAACAGGAAGTGACAAGACCTAGAGAGCTGCCAAAGCGATGACTCGAGCTGTGAGTGGAGGGTGTGCATGTGTGAGAAGAGTGTATGCGTGCGTGTGTATGTGTGTGCGTGTGCATGTGTGTTCAGGGGCTTGTGGCCTTGAGCACTGGTGGATGGGAGGCAAGGAGGAGGGACATCCTTAAAGGTTTGGCGAATTCAACCTTTTCTAAGAAAACAAAGCAGCGCGCCTGGTAGAGTAGTGGCTTGGTCCACCACCTCTGAAGGAGCGCAGGTCGCGTACATCCCAAGGACCCAGGTTCGAGTTCCAGGTCTGGGAGAGAACAGCCAAGATGGACAACTAAACAAAATAAAACAAAATGCTTCTTCCTCCACTCCTTACCTGCCTGCTCGTCTTTAAATAAAAAACACGAAAGCAGCCACCTTAGAGTCCTATCTCCACATCCTCTCACCCCAGCGGCTCCTGGACTGTAATCATCTCGACCTTAGGTCTGAGGGTCAGGGAGGTGCTGGGGCTGTGACTCTCCAGGCTGTGCCTTCCCAGCCCACTGGTGCAGGGCTGTGGCATGATCCACAGGCACAGAACACACAGGTCGAGGGCTCTTAAGAGACCCCCGCCACCTCCACTCCAGCATCTGTGCGCAGAGCCCACCTGCTGCTCCAGCGTCTGCGCGCAGAGCTCACCCAGCGGGGAGGCCACTGCTGCGACACGGAGCTGGGGAAGGACCTCTTGTGGTCACTGGGTTGCCCTGCTCACCCCCATCCACAGGAAAGGGCTGCCACGTCTGAGCTGCGCTACAAGAGCGGCTGCTGGTCAGGGGCGGCCAGGCCTGGCCCTGCTGCCCAGAGCAGGTCCTCGGGACTCGGTTTCTCTGGGAGCCCAGCTAGCGCGAAGGCAGCCTGGGCCAGAGACAGCCACTCACCACGAGCTGGGGCACGGGCAGCGGCTTGCCCTCCTGGCTCAGGGACACGTAGGTGAAGAAGGCACTAGCGGCCCGGTAGCGCTTCTGCGAGTTGTCCAGCACGGGGTCAGCGTCCACCAAGACCTCGATCTCCATGGACTTATTGCTCGTGAAGGTCATGCGTCCGGAGATGGTGATGACGTACCCTGCGGGCAGGGACAGCGGGTTAGCCAAGCACCAGGGCCAGAGGAGGGCGGGCGGGTAGAGCAGCTAATCTGGGAAAAGACACCTGAGACGAGTGAGAGCGTATTCTGACAGCGCTGGGACACGTTAACACAACAAGAGATTACAAGGCTCATTAGCAGCCCACACAGAGACACAACCTCTAACCGTTTAGGCAAGAACTTTGAGGGATCTTGGGGTCATGACCTAGCGCCCAAGCAGGGGTTCTACCCGGGGGCAGCGGGGTCTGCGGAAAATGCTTCCAGTCACTGCTGCTCGCCTGCCTTCAGGCAGCTCTTGGGGGTCAAATCTGCACCCCCACACTGTCCACGCAGCTGTCCCCACCCTGCTGGGGCTGCACTAAAGATACACCCTTCCCTTTCCCGGGTCCTTGGCTGCCATGTCCGGATGCAGGTCTGAGGTTACCACACTGCCACAGCCCCCCTCGCAGTCCGTGCACCTGGGCGCCCCGATCCCTCCCTCCTGCTGCTGGTCTTGTCTCTGCACCCGAGCTCGCCTCTGAGCCACGATATCTGCCTCCCCACACGGCCCCGGCCTGTCCCTGTGCCCAGTCCAAGTCAGCTGCTCAGCATCTCTTGCCTTGTGAACTATAACAAAGTCCAAAGTCCAACACTCCCTTCACACTGTCCCTGCTGTCCTCTGCTCCCCGCAGTCCTGGGTCATGAACAGCCACTGGGCAGCTACTCCTTGCCCCAGAGCTCGTCACCTGCCCTCGCCTTGCTTGGACTTAACCCCCGAGCCTCACGGAGCCCAGTGTCTCCAGGAGTGGACACGAGCTGCCTTGTAGGACAGCTGTGGTGATGACGCTCAGCTGAGCCTCGGGCATGGGCAGGAGGCTCATGGAAGTTACCATACTGTCATCCACGATGGGTTCTGGGCACGAGGCAGCACGATCCTCAGGCTTCCCGTGTGGTCAGAGGCCCCCACGCCTCAGCAGGGCTCTGTCCGGGACAGGCTCATGGAAACCCTGCCCAAATCCGGCCCGTGCTGCTGGGACCCGTTCCCCAGGGAACCCTGATGTCCTAGCCCCGTGGAGACAGGCCCACAGACACGTGCAGTTAGAGACCCGGGAGGACAGACGAGCCGGGGCAGCGCCGCAGTGGTTAGGGGTGAATGAGCGGCCAGAAGCGGGAGCA
Organism: Solenodon paradoxus; assembly: GCA_004363575.1. NCBI lineage: Eukaryota > Metazoa > Chordata > Mammalia > Eulipotyphla > Solenodontidae > Solenodon > Solenodon paradoxus. The sequence goes on along the minus strand of RJWH01004863.1, from coordinate 53,571 downwards.
GTTACTCCATGTTACAGAGCGCTAGTGCTTCACGCCACGATCAACTTCGTACTTACAGGGAGCACTTCGTCTCGGACGCGGCTGTTGCTGGGGGAAGGAAGGCCACGTGGTCAGGATAAGTGTGTTATGTGAGCTGTAAGGTACAGATGGCGGGCAAAGCACCCAGGGACACGCTGGAGTCGAGAGTCAGCAGGGCCTGTTCCAGCAGGTAACAGGTGGTCCCGAGTGGCCACAGAGCCGCTGCCCTGACTCCCAGGAGGCCGCCCCCAGTCAGGTCACACCGGGAACTCAGGCCACCGGCAGAAGTCAGCGACAGGTCGGTCCTTCCCACGAGGAAGTCGCCAAGCAGTTGGGGCCCAGGGACCTGAACTCGGGGACTCCGAACATGAACCGCCTGAGAGAACCGCAGGAAATCCTGCGTCCCACCGAAGTCTCCCCCGACTGCCATGCAAACTCAAGGCTGCTCACGTCTAGCTTCTGGGTTAGAAATCCCAAGAAACGTCTAACAATCAAAAACCATTTCAAACCAGAGTGACGTGATCACCGGCAACAGACACAGCGCAGAGAGAACAGTCCTGGCGTCCCCCTCGCGGTACAAAGCACAGCAGAGGCCCACCGAGTCCGGAAAATGCCACCGAGCTGGATCCCAGCCTTGGCCCCTTTCCGGGGGGGCGGCCACACGGTGAGGACACAGCGGCTGTCGGAGGGGAAGGTGGCTCCGTCCCGCCTTGTCCAGCTGGGTAGCTGCCTCCTGCAGCTGGCAGTGCAAAGCCCGCTGGGGCACTGCTGTGCACGCCCAGACCACCCCGTCCCCACACTGTGGTCTTCAACGCGATGACGCATCACCCCAGTGCCCTCGGCGTCATGGCTGCCACTCACGTCGGGTGACTGAGGCCAAGGAACACGCACGTGGCATGGGAGACGGGGTCGTGTCGGGTCCTGCCTGGCAGAGATTGGGGTGCTGGATGTGCTGCGCCAGTGTGGAGAGTGGGCACCCCGAGAGCACGCGCGTGGATGGAAAGCCAGCCACATGCAGGGCCCACGAGGATTAGAGACGTGAGCTGGCTTTTCACGGGCCAGGCCTGCACTTCCCACGCTTGTGGGCAGGTGAGACGTGAACCCCAAGGCGCCGGCTACGGCGGTCAGAGAAGAGTCACGTGGGGCAACGGTACCGGAAGCCTCGGGGAGGAAGACTGAGGGCAGAAATTTTCTTGTTGAAAGCGATGGCTCCGGACGCTTCGGGTGGAAACAAGGAATCTTCCAGAACGCGCTCTGGGGTGTGTTGCGGAAGCAGACCAGAGTTAGCCCGCTTTCGTGTCTTCCTGCAGAAAGTTCTCTCCGAGCCTCTTCTCAGAGCTGTTCCTCGGGTTGACGAGAGCTGATAGCTTCTCGGCCGTGGCAAGAGCCAGTTTTTATTTCCTTTGTTTCCTTCCCCAAACTCCTGGCCGATTGCGGAAACTGCCGAGGAGGTGCCTGCCGCGAGCCACGCGGTGAAGGGGCGCAGTCCCTCTGCTGGAGGCTCCCGAGCACCCTGAAAACCCGCGCCCCAGGGTTTACCGTGGCGCCGCCGCAGCGGCCGACACGGGCAATTAAACTGCATCGACAGGAGGCGGTAAGGACACAGCGGACATGACCAGCCCTGCCAAGGTAAGACCCTGCCGTGGGTGACAGCGTGGAGAAGTCAAGGGCATCCTGCTGAGTGACTAAGTCGGAGGAGAAAGACACAGATGTGTGTGAGGCCGCTTATACTGGGAACGCAGCTAAAGAGCACAAGTGGACTGAGAATAAAATCAGAATAAAACTGGGACCTGGACAGCAGAACAGGGGACAGGGGGCTGGAAGACGAGGTTTATTATTGCTCCCCCTTAGTCTCACGCTTTTCTTGTTGAATAAAGATAAGGATGCCGATGAAAAGGGGAAAGAGCTAATCTGTAAAGGGGGAAGCCTTCAGAGTGGGTTGAGGCGCACCCGGGGGCGCAGAAGCTGGTCCCCGTCCTCAGCCAGTGCAGTCCATGCCCGCAAGGAGCCGCGTTCACCTGCTGGGGTGGGGGAGCAACCGAGATGAACAACTAAATAAAACGCTAAAGGAAAAAAAAAGTAGGTCGAAACAGCCCACTCTTAACCGGAAAAAGATAAGCTCAGAACTCAGAAGAAGCTGCTGCTCAGAGTCAGGTGCAGGTACGAGACTCCCGAGAGGAGATCTGCCAGTTATCCCGCCAGCCCCGGATCCGCATAAGAGAAGGCTGCAGAGAAGCCAGGGGACGAGATGAAGGTGGAGTGACGGCCGCAAGCCTAGGACCATCTGGGGCCGCCAGGGGCGGGAGACAAGGAAGGCTCCTCCCAGGTTCTCAGGGGAGCACAGCCTGCCGACATCTGACCCCAGAACGGGAGAGGACATTGCTGTCTGAAGCCTGCAGTCTGCAGTGGCGGGCGGGGCAGCCCAGGACACTGCCCCTCACGGCAAAGTGCCGCGTCCACGACGGCCCAGGAATTCAGTCTGCTCGGTGGTGACTCAGGTGGGAGGCTGGAGCCCAGGGCTCACTCGGGGCTCAGCGGGGACTCAGCGGAGCTGTAGACACAACGCCCCACTTGCTCCCGGGACTCCCATCCCCGGTCACGCCCCCACCTCCCCGCGCAGCTGGCAGCGCACCTCAGGGAGGGGCAGGGACCATGGTTCCATAGAGGCCCCAGCTCCAACGCAGCCATCCTGTCCCCACAGCTCGCCCTGGGAGGGACCGGCAGGCTCTCTGCAGAGCAGTGCGCGGGGCAGAGGTGGCGACATCACAGGACCTGCCTCTGCAAAGAGCAAACCAGTGCGACAGGACCTAGGCCCCTAGGCTGAAGTCACGAAACAGACAACGGCGAGACTGTCCTTCGTACACAAACCACGACGTGAGGTGAGAACAGGCCCCCCTGGCGGAGGCCGGCCCGGCCGCCCCGCGGGCTCTGCCGCCTGAAGAAGCCGCCCACGCCGGACGGTGCGGCCGGAAGTCACGCTTCCGAAAACGGAGCTCCCTCTCTTGGTGTCTTGGACGCTTTGTTGAAACAGGGACACACAGTCACCCCTCTGTCATCCGTGGTGCCAAGAACACGTGCCCTCTGTAGACTGCACTCCACGGTCTTCCCTCGAGACCCAGCATTCCTGGCCGAGAACCACACACGTCCTGTGGGTGCTCCTCGGGGGCCGAGGTCAGGAGCGTGGGTCCCACCTCTACCAGGCCCTCGTTTCTAACAAGGCGGACTGCTCGCTCGCGGGGCCCACGACCACGCAGCACGCGGGGAAGGCCCCTTCTCTGCCAGGCTGGCGGGTCTCGCGCCCCGGGCTGCAGGGAGCAGAGCGCTCCCGGAGTGAACGGCCGCCGTGGCCGTGCTGCGAGGACACACAGGGGTCCTGCACCACAGGCCGTGCCCCCTCCCAGCCCCCCGCCAGTGCTGCACTTCGCTGGCGAGTGAGTCAAGGCAGACGAGACCCACCGGTTTGGGGTCAGTTCTAAAAGGACACTGACCCGCGTCCACAGCAAACCCCTGCCTCCCAGAGGCTCTGGCGGAGCAGACGCGTGTGCAGACTGTCCCCGCCCCCGTCCCCTGAAGGACCTGTGCCCAGTGTGCCCAGTTTGCTCCCCATTTCACTGCGGCCGGGGGTCAGCTGCTACCCAGTGACTTCAGGGGGTCAGCTGGTCCACCCCCATGCCAGGTCCACTCTTGCCCACGGCTGCTTTCCGGGGGAGCCTCAGACCCACACCACATGCTCGCAGGACAGCCCACTCGACCTCACAGCAAAGAGCAGCTTTTCAGGGGCACAGAGCCTCGTCTCAGGGGACACAGCCCACAGATGTCACCGTGGGTTTGCTTGACCTCTGATGAGTGAATGAGAGCCACCGGGGACCGTGTACCAACACTGGCAGAGGTCCTGCCTTGGGGGCCAACGTGCCCCATCGGGGGCGTCCCTGGGCCTGTGTCTGGATGAACTCCCCAGCAGCAGCAGCGCTGCCGGGAGAGCGGGCATGCGTCCTCTGCACAGGTGCTGCCGTCAACCAGTCCTCAGAACACACAGCCTGCGAGATCTGGGCCAGGGTCTCTGCAGGGCGCTTCAGAGGACAAGCACGTGCCACCCGTTAGGAGGGCAGGGCCCCAACCACATTCGAGGTGCGGACGTCACCGGAGTGAAAGATCAAACCCACACGGCCGAGCCCCGCAGAGGATCAGGCACAAAGCAGACTCCGCGTGCTGTGGGCGCTGGACAGAACCAGCGGTGTGACCCCAGAACGAACTGGCACGGGGACCCAGGCAGCCCAAAGGCGCCTCCTCTCTGGGGCAGCATTCTGTTACCTTTTCTGATCTTGTCGTGAAAGTTGATGGCGTCCACAGAGGCCGTGACGATGTTGGTCTTGCAGTGCCGTGCGGCCACGATCCCGGCCACCTCGTCCATGAGCTTCATGGTGACACCTGAACGGACAAGGGGCACATTAGACCCGGAGGCGGGGAGGCGGCACCCCAACCTACAAGCAAGCCCTGAAGGGAAGGCCTGCAGGCCGCAGGCGCAGGGGGCATGGGGGCCAGAGGAAGCTCGTGTTTTAAAGCTGTCTTCCTCCAGAGCTCCTTTAGATGACCACGCCACGGTCTTGGCCACTCACCACACGACCACCCTTTCCTAGCGCAGCTACCTCACCCTGCCAGGGACGTTCCAACACGCCACCCGCCAGGACGGCGGCAAGTGCTGTGAGGACGCAGGGGAGGCACAGAAAGGCGACCAGCATTTCCACGCCACGCTGTGACCCCACCGCCTATACGGAGACTCGGCAGCACCGCTCCTAACGGCCAGGGTGGGAACCGGCAGGGACAGGTGCAGCGCGTGTCCCTCAGCACGACGGGGCACTCTCAGCAGCAAACGGCAGCAGCGCGCTCACACCACGCTGGACGCGGGACACGCCGTGTGGAGTGAAGGGAGCCAGACACACAGCCACACACCCGATTCCAGTTCCATCCACGAGAAATGTTCTCAGCAACAAAGGCGCGGAGCAGAAGGGCGGAACGGTTACCGGGTGGGGGACGGTCGGACGGCACGAGGGTGACCGCTAACGAGCTGGGGGTGAGGGGACGTGCTCACGCTGGCGGGAGGCGGCTGTGGTTCTGATCATATGGAAACGAGTGACCGTGCACCTTCAATGGAGAGAGCAGCTGTGGGTTAATCTGAGTGAGGCTTCGCAGGAAACAGACCGGACAAGAAAGCGGGCTCCCAGGGGCTGTGGGCTCCCTCCTGCAGATGAAGTGTCCCCGCTGCTAGGACACCACGCGCGCTATTTGCTCTGTTTTTAAATGTCAGCCACGTGTTTTCTTAGGTTGAACAACTCGAGCCGGAAAGAAACCGCCCAGCCCGACAGCAATGGGAAATCTTCGGAGCCACGAACAGGATGAGGAATGAACCGCAACCCCAGAAACCAGGGGCGCAGAAACGCAGGCACCGTAGCGCTCCGACAGTCGGGCCACCTGGAGTGACGTCCATCCTGGAGGTGACTGGGGCGAGGGCTGGCAGGACCCGCCTGCGGCCCCGCCGGGGACCAGAGCCACGCCGCAGGGCAGATGCTTCAAGAGAACCCGAAACTACATGCTCGTGAGACCCGCCAGGGCTCAAATACTCAACGAGTCGCACAGCTCTTTACTGTGGGGGCACACGAGACACTCCGACCAGGACTCAAGGCCAGGGCAGCGGTCACACAGAAGAGACACTGGACAGAGGCAGGAGCCCTGGGGCTCAATGGACTCGGCTCTACTCCGTTTAAGTGCGGGCTCTGCGTTTACAGCTGTGCCTCACTTGCCACGATGCTGTGTCACAGCAGACGCCGCTGTGAGGATGATGGCGAAGAGGGTGATGGGGAACAGTGAGTGAGCTGGCACTTGCCATCTTAAAAGCGCTTTCAAAGACTCGGCAGGTCTGCTCTGTTAAATCTATGCGGGAAGGAATCAGCCACAGAGTTTTCAAGTGAACAGACGTGGTCTCTCTCTCTCTCTCTCTCTCTCTCTCTCTCTCTCTCTCTCTCTCTCTCTCTCACACACACACACGAAGGTACACTTGTCAAGGGAGTGTACAAATGAGAGGCAGGCAGACTGAGCCTCGGGCTCAGTGCTCAGATGACAGGTGGTAGGTGGAGGGACCGGGCACCTCACCTGAACCCTCCAAGAGATCCTGGCCTTCCCCCCACAGCAAGGGGCGGCATGGGGGGCCTGGCAGGGTGCCCCAGCAGCACGGGTGACCGTCCCACTCGTCACCACGGACCCCGTATGGGTGGTGACACACTGGGAAATGCTGGACACAGGACCCAGAGGTGGGCAGGATCGCAGAAGGGGGTTTAGTGAGGGGACTTAGAAGTCGGGACAACGTGCCTTTAGGTGGCAACACCACTGGGTCAGCCACATCAGGGCCCCTGTGAGAACCATGAGACAGACGCCCGGCGCTGAGAGAGACGAAGAAGCAAGGGGACACGGAGCAGCACGAGGTGGAGGAGCAGCAGGCAGACAGGACACAGTGGCGTCCAGCACAGGGGTTTCAGAGTGGCTGCGGGGACCCCGAGAAGAACGGAGGGCCAGGTGCTTGGGTCTTGCGTATAAAGTGACTCAAAGGAACAGAAGAGTCCTCGTGAGAATGAGGTTATGATCAACATCGATGTCAAGCTCTCATTCCCTCGTCCCGGTGAGAAGCAAGGCTGGATGACAAACTGCTGCCTGGGTCCGGACACCCGGGCTGCCGTCGCTAAGAGAAATGGCAGGTCCCACGAGGAATAAGACAACTGAAACCCACGCAACCTCGCCCATCAAGACAGGCTCATAAAGACGGTTGCACAGAGCACCGGCACCGGCGCCCTGGCAGAGCAGGTGGGCTGCCGTCTTGGCTCCGGCCACTGTGGTCCGCATGCACCCCAGGGAGCAGGTTTGCACCCTGGGGCCGGGGTGGGAGGGCGGACAACTAACTAAATAAAAATTAGGTGGGGAGCTTCTCCCTCCCTGCCTGCCTGCTCGCCTTCACTCCTGCCTGTGCGCCCACATCTCCACCACTGTAACCCAATGTGGGACAATCCACCTGTCACAGAAATGCAAACCAGGAGACCAGTGTTCAGCAGGCCTTTCCCGACTGCTCACATGGGCCCCGGTCCTGCCAGAAGCCATGGAAACCGGTCTCCCCTCACCTTTCTACTTGAAATACCAAGCTTCTGCAGCTCCCCGAAATGTCTCTTTCCAGGTTCCTGCTGGAAAACCAGCTTCTTCCCGCCCTGGTACAACAGGCGCTGCAGACGATGGGAACGCAACAAATTACAGTCTGCCCCACGCTGGCCTCGTTCTCTAAGATTCACCACGTGGAAGATGACAACAAAATTGTAGGACTGCCTGTCCTGGACCTGCACCCGCTTCAGGGACCATGGGAGGGGAAAGAAGGTTCGCTTGGCCACTAACGTGTAGCTAATCATCGGGTACAAAGATATTTTTGAATCTAACATTTAACGGCTTACAGGTTTTTTTTTTTAAGTATCGACAACATGTTGACTGGCTTAAAAATAGAGGCTTAATTCTGTCTCCGCGGCCCGACAGGCTGCCTGGGTCACGCTGTCTGCGGCGAGAGGCTCGGCCCCGTGCCGCTGGCTGTGCCGTGGGTGGTGGAGATGCCCCCATTTCTATATTAATCCAGCTGACGGAGTGTGGGCGCCTGCCTCCTATATTAAGAAGGCGATAGTAAGTTCATCTTATTTTAAGCAGCCCGCCCTTTGGTAATTACAGGCATTATTCCAAGAGCTGGCGGGTGAGGTCTTGAGGTGGACCTGCGGGCACCAGGGGACGGCGGACCATCATGAAGAGGGTTGAAATGTCAAAGGGTCAAGAGCGGGAACTCTGGCTGTGCCTTGGGTGCAGCTCGACGGTGGCCCCAGGGGCCGGAGTCCTAGCCCAGTCCCAGCAGGTCCTCAGAGGCCATGTCAGGGAACTGGAACGGGTCACGGTTAACTAACTGCTGTCTTCCCGGGTTTGAACAAGGCCATGCGGAACGGAGGGCGGCAGACTCCTGCTCCCACCTCCACGGAGCCCAGGGAAAGGTGGCAGCTTTGCTCGTGCCCCTGGCTCCCCACCCTGGCCAGCGGGCAAGGGGGCATCTGTGAAGGTCACTGCCCCTGGACGGCTGCTTCTCCACAGGAAGCTGTGAGGGGCCCAGGGCAAACACTTAAGAATTACCCGTCCACGGCGCGCCTGGCGGCTCTGGCAGCTGGCATGGCGGCTGGAGTGTGGACCGTGAGAAGCCCAAGGACCTGAGTCTGAGACCCCGAGACCCAGGGACGAGGGGCGGAGACCAAATGACACAAAAAGTAATTCTCCCTCCTGTCTTCGTGCCTGCCTGCTTTCATTCCTGCCTGCCTTCCTCTTGGAAAAGAAAAATCACACGTTCGGGAGAGTCAACAGAAAACAGAACACGGGCGGCGTGTGTCCTCGGTAACAGGGAGAAGACACAAACACTAACTTACACGGCAGCAGAAACAGGGTCCCGCTGTTCGTAGAGAAGGTCATTCTGTCTATGTCCAGACACAATTCTGGAAGAGGGAGGACACACGGGCCAGCAGGGACTCAGTGGCAGGGGACCCATTCCTGGGCCTGTGGATCACAAAGGGGAGCCCTCCCACTGCCCCTGGGCACCTGCCTGCTGGAACCATCTTGAGGACAGGAAGCCACTCTTTGGAGTAAAAGCTGCAGGGAATGACGTTTTCACAAAGATTCCTAGAAAGTGAGAGCTAGAGGGCACGAGGCCTCCACCCGCCACCGCTACCTCTCACCTCAGGAGGGAGACACAGGCGCCTCCGCTCTTACCACCAGAAGGAAGGTCCACGGAGGAGTGTGCCAGCCTGTCACCCCCACAACTGCGGGGCTCCGAGGACCAGGCCCCGGTTGTGAAGGCACGTCTGTGCTGTTGGCTGCGTTCTTGGAGGGGCTGAGTCCTCCTGCAGGTGTGGATGCTGCTTCCTCACAGCTGGCTGGAAACTGGACAAATGCGTCGCAGGAGGCCTCAGCCTGCGCCCAGCCCTGGCCGGCCCGTCCACCCCCATGGCCAGCCCCTTCCCTTCCTTCTGGTGCCAGCAGCTATGCTACACTGTCGGCAAATGCTTGTGAGGAGGCCGTGTGTCCAATATCTGAGGGGCAGTGGCGGGGGGCAGCGGGGCAGGCTCTGTAAGTGTCCCCACAGAGAAACACATCCTGTACACTCGCATGGTGGTGGCCCCAGTCACCCCGTCACACTCCTTTCATGTGGGGACCATCTGCTCCTTCTGGTTCAGTTTCCGCACTCGGCGCGGGGCCGTCAGCACTGGGAGCAGCAAAGAGCAAAACGGACTCCATGCCCACCCTGCCGCACCCACGCCCACCTCAGCGTCCACCCTCCATCTTTCAAAATGAGCCTCCCGTGCACTCAGCGACATCTCCAAGGTCCCTGGAGGCACTCGATGGGCAAGAATCGGTGGCCTCTGGGAACCAGACCCAGACACAAGAACTTCCAGGCAGGAACACCGGACCCCTCCAGCCACAGGCGGGTGAGGCGGAGCTGCCCTGGCCAAGGCCCCCAGCCGCGCTCCCGCCCACCTCCCGCTTCAGCAGCAGGAGGGCGCAGGGCGGGTGGGACAGCAGAGGCGGAGAAGCCTGTGAGTTCAGGGAACAAGTCAGGGAATGGAGGGAGCCCCGGGCTTGAGGCCAGACACCCACCAGGCAGGGGGCTGGGGCGAGGGCCACAGGCACGGGCTTTGCCAAGATGGTCAGCAAGGGGAGACACCGAAGGTCCGGCCACACCTGCAGATGCACCAGCGCCCACAAAGACGCACAGGAGGGAGAAACACTGGGGGACCCAGGCGGGCGGGAGGGCTCCGCGCTGGGAGGCTCTGGCCTGCAGCACCGGGCAGGGGCGAGGTGTGGGGAGCAGGCCTGTCCGCCTTCCTGGCCGTGGGTGGACAGCTGCTGTTTCTGGTTCCGACACTTAGGTATTTTTAACTTTTCTTTTTAAGTACCAGAGCTGTTCCCCACTTTCTCTCAGAATATCTGCAGCCAGGCCCCCTGATGTGAGAAAACACCCTCCTTTGCACTATTTCCTGGATAACTCAGAAGTCAAGATTTCACCTTTTCTGAGGGAGCTGATGAGGGCGTGGGTCACGTCTAGGGGGCAAGGGCTTGCTACGAGGCTCAGTGGCCGCCCAGGGGACTTGCAGGCAGGGGGCTGAGGCTACTCACACGGGCCTCTTGCAGGTGTGAGGCAGGCGAGAAGTCCATGGGGCAGACACCCGTGTGTAGAGCTCCTCTCTCAGCTACCACGCGCTGGCTGCCCTCCTGCCATCTCCTCTAACCCCCGGTGCCCCTCAGGGAAAGGCGCTGCAGCCCAGGGGCGTGAGGTTGCTGCCCGATCTCCAGTGTGGACGCCGGGCGGCTGGCGCCGCGGGGGGACGTCACAGCTCGGTGACCTGCAGTGCCATGTGGAGGTGGCTGCAGGGGAGGGCAAGCCCCCAGGAGAAAAGATAGCACCAAAGAGGACAAGGCTGAGGACAGACGGCGGGGACAGAACTGTGGGTGGGGCAGGTGAGAGAGACGGTGAGATTCAGGGAGCTCACCCTCACCCTGGGGTGGAGAGTCGCTCCCTGACTCTCCACCAAGCCACTCTGATGCCACCCCAGGGAGGGGACCCGAAGGCAAGGGCTTCAGGGTGGGGGGCGAGGGCTCTGGGTGAGAGGACAGTGCTCCTGGTCTTCGAGACGCACGTCCAGGAGTGTCTGCGGGTCTCCCATCGTCAGCTGCCCAGCACCGGTGTGCACATGCCCTGCAGGAGGAGGACCAGGAACCCGCGTTTCCATCGGGCACCAGATGGCTGCTGACAACGGCACCCGAGGAAGCGGCTCAGCACAGCGCCCTGCCTCCCGTCGGCCTTCACTTCATCGCGGAGCAGATGGGATGAGCACTGCGGCCCTCCAGTCCGCTCGGCCATCCGACTGCACAGGGACCACAGAAGCCACCAGGGGGAGACCCCCACCTGACACGAGCCCCCCAGGGTGCTGTGCTGGGTGCTGGTCTTCTGACATAGGCGGTCACAGTGGCTGACCATTAGGACAGAGCTGCTGGCGCCCCGACACTCTTGTGATCAACAACTTCTAAGCTCCCTTTCTGTCCCCGTTTGGACAAGTGTTAACAGTCATCATGAGCAGGACGGTGCTGACAACTCTAGGCTCCCTGGGAGGAGAGCCAGGATTCCAGAACTGGGGGATGCTAGGGAAAGAGGGGTGCGCCTGCGGGGACACACGTGCGGACGCCGCGTCCTCTCCCGGCTGCCCGCCAGGACCTCCCAGTGTCTGCCCAACTGCTCTCGGTGGGGCCAGTTCACCTGCATTTTGAGCGCTCCCAGCGATCCTAGGGGCAGCAAGGATGAGACCAATGGACAGTCTCTCAGGAAAGTACGGACCCCCCGACCTTGACTGGTGTTTGAGGAAGAAACAGCAACTTGTGGGGAGGAGCTGGCCGAAACCCGGAGGTGGGGGAGAGTCCAACCACGATGAAAGGTCAACCCCAGCAAGACGAGGGATGTAGAGGCAGAGGACGGGGCGTGGAGCGAGAGGTCTCCGAAAGTCAGCCTCTTCGTCATGCAGAGAAGACCATCTGCTACAACCCCTGGGAAGACAGGCTGGGGCTGCGGAGACCAGAGCTGCACCAAGCCCGCCGAGAGCCCCCAAAGCGCCCCAGCCGGCATCAGTGTCACGTGCACACAGTAGAAATGCAGGACTTGACACAGACACCCTGTGTGGTCAGGCAAGAGCCACTGCAGAACCTTGAGGGGTGGGTCACCCTGAGCAGCTGCGCCCGGGACCCAGCATGCGGAAGAGCAGAGAGGAGGCCCACAGTCCCTGGGCTTCTGTACTGGTGACACGGCGACGCCTCAAAGACCCGTGGGGCAGCCACGCGCACTGGCCCCGCTCAGACACACAGCCCTGCACCACACGGCCACCCCCGAACCCCCAACTAGTTCTGTGAAAGCCCAGGCGTTTAGCAGACACTCGTCCACCCTCCAGGCCCCACCAGCAGAAGTGGCCAAGGGCCGAGGGCAGGAGCACGGGGGACGCCCTGCCCTGGGCGCGCTGCCTGCTGCCTCTGGCCGGAGCGGAGCAGCCACGGAGCCGAGCTGTCCCGGCAGCCAGCCCGTCACACAGGAAACAGCGTCCGACAGCGGCGGAGCCTTCGCCCCAGCGCCCGTCACCTGTGCAGAGGCTGCGGAGGCCACGTGCCCCACAAGCGCAGAGCCCGGAATGGGGCGCCCAGCCGGGCCACCATGGGAAAGCTGGGGGGCAGTGGCTCTCTCCACGGAGGAACTCGTTCAACCACCGCCCTCCAAGCAGCCCTGAAGAACGCTCTAGAGCTGCAGGCGGCGGGGAGACTGGAGGAGAAAGCCGGGGCGGACGGCAGTGAGCCCCTGCGGTCACAGCGCGCCGTCGGCTCGGTGGTGAGGGTGCTTCCAGGCTGCAGCCGGAAGCCACCAGGAGGCTGAGAACAGCTGGGTCACGCCCGGAAGAGCGGCCCAAATGCAGGCCTTGGGAGCGGAGAGCAGAGGACCAGGGAAGGTCGCCTCCTGAAGAGCAGTTTGGAGCAGTTTGAGAGCACTTTGTTTGAAAATAATGAAAATAAAAGTGCCAAAGCAGCACTCAGGGCTGCAGAACATTTGGAGGTGACCATGCTCTGGAGTGTCCTCGAGCGGGCCCTGGCTGACCAGCAGCCTCCCTCGCCGGGGGCTGGGGGGCTGTCTCCTGCCCTGCTGGGAGGCCGAGAGCAGCGTCTGCCCCTGGGCAGGTGACCTGCACGAACAGCCTGCCGACAGCTCGGCCAGGAGTTCCCGGGAGGCACAGAAGAACGGAAACGGCCTCAGACGGTAAACCCAGCAGACACAACACCGAACACTCTTCTTACCCAATTACTGAAAAGTGATGTTCTATGGTAGTTAAAATTCATTGACATGAAACACCTTGGAAAACAGACCTTACTGCAAACAAAAACATTGAGAAGTAGCTTTTCTATTTCAGGCAAGTTTGCTTTTTAATTATTATGCATCCGATATGCTGCTACGTCCCAAATTCTTTCATTACTCCAGTATTTTTAGCCCTGAATCTCTGGGGTTGTCCAGGCCGAGCACAGAGCATGTGTGCAGGCAGACACTACCTCCTTTCTGCGACTCCCACGCCGCTAACGTCTCCCTCGTGCTGGTCTGCTCTGCCAACAAGCTCCCTGCCATGTCCCCGCAGTGAGCCCGCTGCCCTCACCTGGTCCCTGACCCCAGGAGGCCCTGGAGCTCCCCAGTGCAATGCTGACATCCGGGCTCAGTTGCCCACGTTTCATGCCGGTCAGGAAGCACCTCGGTTCTTCTTCGCGCCGAGTGCTTTCTCCAGGGTGGCTGCCAGCGTGAGGCTACACAGGCCGCGACCGTCGGTGAGCTTAAAGGCCCACACACCCGCTGGCGCACCCCTCAGCCTGCACAGCCAACCACAGGGGCAGGAGGACGGAGCAAACAGGAGCCTTGCTGCGTCAGGACCCAGCATCTCAAGAGGTGACAGGAAAGACCAGGACGCGCCCTGGTGACCTCGTGGTTAGTTCACCAGTCAGTCCACATACCTCCCAAGGTCCCTGGTTCAAGACTAAGATGAACCACTAAACTAAATCAACTTCTTCCTCCTCCTGTCCCTTCCTGTAATGATAAATAAATAAAGACCAGGTGCGGACTCAGGGCCCCGGGAAGGTCGAAGCCCAAGGCCAGAAGGTCTGCCCCGCGGCACGAGTTCAGAATGCGAGGTGCACCCAGCATCCTCCCGGCCTTGCGGGCAGCACTCGCTGCCCTCCTGCTGCCCCTGATGCTCCCTGTCCTCCCCATGGACCCTGGAGGGAGAAGTCCCTGGTCTGACTACGGCCCCAGCACCCTCGCCACTCAGCGCTGCCGAGACCCAAGCAGGGTGTCTAATCGGAGCTGTGGAGTCACCTCAGAGTCAGGACGGAAAACGGAAGAGTTTGCCAAAGACTCGAGTGGGAAATATTGAGTGTTGCCAAACGAGTGCCGTTTCGGTCACCATTGCCCACGACTGCCATCACAGGTGAGGGGTGACAGGGTTCTCTCTAGAGCAAAGCCCAGCAACACAAAGTTCTGTCATTTCGGCCTGGCTGCATCCTGCTCCTTCGCTCTGGTAACGTACCAAGCGCTGGAAGACGTGATGAGCTTGGGAAAATGACTGGGCGCGCCTTTTTAATCACGCCCACAAAACTTCCTCTGGATAGGTCTGAGTTCCAGCAAAGCTACTGACTCACAAAGACTAAGATGGAACCCTGCTCTGGAGGCCTCCGTGAGAAAGACAGTTCTGGGTTCTGAAGGATGAGTAGGAGTTTTATGAGGGGAAAGAACGGCGAGCATGGCGCTGTGCAGGAGCCTGTCGTGCCTGCAGGACACTGGGCAGCTCAGCACACCCAGGGCATCAGTGCCCTGACTCCAGCCCCACACTCCATGGTCACAACTTCTGGCATCTATACCATGTAAGTACTTTTTTCTCCTATGTTTTCTCTTCCCATCAACATGTTATATAAGGTTTACGCTCATCTTCTCACATTACGGGTGGGATGTGCCACTTGTTTTTTCCCTTAATCACACAAAAAACAATCAGACACAATGGAAGTAGAATGTCTCCCTCTAGGGACCTGCAGCTAAGTCCACTTGTTCTCCAGCCGTGTTCCCCGAGTTAAGAACTTCAAGGCCTGTGGTGTTTGAGGTGGAATCTGACCAAAGGAAAAAACAAATGCAAACAGTCATCAGAGGCCGTGACATTTTTAATCAGCCTTTCATTGTTCTTGGGTGACACTGTCACTCCTTGAGGACATCAGCGTCCCCCATGGGCTCTGCCAGACCCACAGGCAAAACGGGCCACATGCTCCCTTCTCAAGGAGTCATCCATCAACTCTCATCTCCAGTTTTAAAAAAGGCGCCAGCAGCATTCTGGTAACTGATTGCGCAAGCTCTTGGAAGCACGGACTTGTCCCTCACTGAGCGGCCGGAGTGGGCCGGCAGCAGCGGCCAGCAGGCCGCGTGACTTACCGCCATGCACAAAGCCGTGCAGGGTGCAGTCCGACGGCCCCACCAGGTGGATCAGGCTGGACTGGCTGTAGCTGACCGTGTTCGGCTCTGGAATAGCAAAGTGGAGAGATCAGGCCATGGACAAATGGTCAGACACTGTCCAGGGTTTGTGGGTCCCCGAGGGCGGCGTCTGGGTCCGTGGAGCAGTGACTTCTCTGAGGGAAACTGGTCTCAGACAGCTCCGGTGGAGAAGGGCGGGCTTTGAGGATTCAGCAGCCACTGTGTTAGTGGAGCACAGTGTCACCCCTGGGTCCCTGCCATGTCCCCAGCAGGTCTGCACTCGACACTGCCTCCTCTAGCAGCTGTGGGCGACACCCACACTGGCCTTCTGAGCAGATGCCCAGCGACCTGGCGGCTGTGCCACACCCATCACCCAAAGCCTGTGGGCAGGGATGACACCCATGCATCCCCTGCCTGGGACAGGTGGGGCCCAGGAAGGGTGGTCCACTCCCGGCCCGGTGAGACCCCGCTGTTGAGTATGAGGCCCACAGGCACGGGGACACAGACAGGTCTCTGCAAGGACAGCTCAGCATCACAAGTGGTGGGGCAAGGGGTCTGGACCCAGGTCAGTGCCTGGGTCTCCAAGCATCAGTGGGCAGAGCCCTTCTCCGATGCCCCCGCACAGGCTTCTAACTGCCTGACCGCCCAAGGGGCCAGGAAGCAGGACAACTAGAGCCGGGGAGCTGGGTCAAGTGCTTGCTCCCGAACTCAGGCGCTCTGCTTGTCTGCGAGCCTCACGGCCCTGGGAGCCCAGGAGTGCGGCTGCGCTAGAGGCCGCGGACGGCGCCGTCCTCCTGTCTGTTCGCTCTCACCTCTGGGGCCGGACGACTGCCCTGCTCCCCGCTGCTCCCCCAGCTCACCATGTGTGACTGTCAGGGACAGGCCCAGCCACCAGGTGAGAGCTCTACTAGTTGGTCCCTGCCAGGAGCAGGAAGCTCCTCCTGAGAGGCCACATTCTGGGGATTCCACCATCCAACCCACAGGACAGGGCCAAGCGCTTCTTGTGTGGGTGCTCAGGGGTCTGCTGAGCAGGGATGCCACCTGCAACCAGCCAGCAGACGACTCAGAGCGAGGGGGCCGATGGGTGACATCACAGGCTCTGGGACCCTGGGACCACAGATATTGGTCTGTGGCTTTAGCCCATCAGAGGAGTTGGCCCGCGGTAACGCGGCACAGAGGAGGGGAGGCCGGAGCGCCCAGGCCGGCCCATGGACGATGTGGCTATCAATGATTTATATTCCATTTTTTCATTTCTCCCATGTCTGTCTGGCCCGGGTCTTAAACCCGGATCCACAGCTTCCATAGCCTGTGCCTCTGCCGCCTGCACCTGTGTGTGAGTGTGTGTGGTGTGTGGGGGTGTGTGTGAATGCACAGGTGGGGTGTGAAGTGTGTGTGGTAGGGTGGGGGGTGTGTTATATTTTATTTTTAAGGTGTCACTTCATGGGGTTTTATCAAAGCAGCATATTCTATCAACACTGACTGGTTTTCTAGTGTTTGTTAAAATCAAATGAAAAGGACAGTGAAGACACCGTCCACGCACAGTGCACTGACCAGCCTGCGCTCTGGGCACCGTGTGGCCAGACCTGGGAAGGATAAGGGGGACAGGCAGGGGCGCCCCAGTATCTGCAGAGTCTGGCGAGAGCCGACAGGTGCAGCCGAGAAAGCGCGCTGGCCTGGCCCAGATCAAGGACCCCAACGCCCGCCCTGCCCATGGGGCAGCATTGTCCCAGGCCCCGAGAAGCAGCACGGAGCAGCAGGGGGCGGAGCTGCAGCTCTCTGGAGGGAAAGCCCACTCATCTGCAGTCTGGTGGACGTCTGACACCCCGGACTCCAGGGCCAAGGACGAGGGTCGGAGGAGGGGCCGCCCCAGCGCAGGCTGCTCTCACCTGGGTTCGCGGCCGGCTGGACGACATCCCCGTCCCTCCACTTGGTCCCTGTGCGCTCCAGCTTCTGGGCCTCATAGCGCTGGCGGCCCTCCTCCTCCTGCTCCTGGCGGGAGTACTGCAGGGACACCGGGGTCAGCCGTGACCCCTCCTCAAGCCCCCCCAGCCCCCCAGGGTGTGGCCTGCAGGCTCAGGGTCTGGATCTTCTGATAACATATACTGAACAGAAAATAAAAGCTCAGGGCCACCTGGTGGAGCAGCGTTAGGTCAGCTGCCCGCAAAGGAGCGCGGTACACACACCCCAAGGACCCAGGTTCAAGTCCTGGATCCGGGGGAACAGCTGAAAGCTAAACAAAATAAATAAAGTGCTTCGTCCCTCTCACTTCCTGCCTGTCTCTGCTCGCCATCGCTCCTGCCGCACCCCTCCTGAAGATAAAACCTCACGTAGTCTCCCTGGGGTAACCAAATGTTTGGTTTACAGCTCAAGGGCGACTTCGATGCCCACCCATGTAAACAGGCGGCGGCATCCCTCCCCACTGGACGTCTGCGTAGCTGACGGGGCAGACCGAGGGCCCAGCTTCCCACTACGCTGACATCACACCGATGACCTAGCCAGGTGTGCAGTGCCGCTTCGCACCTGCCCGTTCTGTCCTGCGTTCACTCCTGGGCAGGGACCCTCAGATCAAGGAGCCCCAGAAAGGCCACCCCACCCCCGACAGGGCACCCTGAGGGGCACCCTGCTGGCCCCCAGCCAGTGCGACAGGCCACACATTGGTGAGGACCGAGCAGCCAACAAGAGAGCCCCTCCGAAGCTCTCCAAGTGGGTCACGGGGTTTCGGCCCCAGAAGTGCCCTGTGGCTCGGGATGTGCCCACACCTCCGGCCAGCACAGCCCACACACGTCCCAAGGATGGAGCCGGGGAGGGGTAGCGGCGGGGGACAACCAAGATGAGCTGCTATGTGGATGCAGAAACGCTTCACCCTTCTCTTTCTTCCCTTCTGCCTGCTTCCTCCGGGGAGGGTGGGTTTCTCTGACCTGACACCACCATGCCCAGCGTCCTGCGGCCCAGCATGGGAACCCCCCTCCAGTCCTGGGCCCTCGCCCCACGTGTGGCTGGTTGCTAGCTGACCCCTGCCCTTTTGTTCACTCCGCCCACACTTCTGGTGAGCCCGCGGGGGAAGCCCGGCAGCTCAGGGTCTTTGCGCCCCTCCACATCACTCAGGACACCCCCTCTCCAAAGCCAGAGACACGTCTGAACCTCACAGGCCAGGGCCCGTCACCTGGGCCCCATCGCCAGGGTGAGAGCCGCTCAGCGCAGGAGAGCGGAGCACGCCAGGCTGCAGAGGGACCTGCCTCCTCCCCCAGTGTTTGGCTTCCAGTGACACTGATGGTTGCGCCGGAGGACGCTTGAGTGTCCTCAAAAACCCTTCGAAAGAGACTGTTTAAGAGCCAAGAGGGCAGAGAAAAGGCAGCACTCCAAGCACTTCCCCTCTGGCTCCACATCTGGGGACTCGATCACAACGACTGATGATGTGATAATGAAGGGCTGGCACCCAGCAATCACCCCCAGGGCCTCAAGCCCAGCTGGCGACAGGGAGACAGGGACAGCTCCATCCAAAGAGCAACAGTGGAGACAGCAAGACAGCCAGCTGTCCTGAGACAGCCATCCTGGAGCCTCGGATTGGACCCCAGGACCTCAGTCTCTAACGATCTCTGGGGCTGGGGCCGCCCTCCAGCCACTGCAGGTCGGCCTCCCATCACAGGGCCACTGAGGCCCCTGACCCTGGGGAAGAAGGCGGAACAAAGGGACAAGCCCAGCAGTAAGTGACGCTGCAAGGGCAGGTTCCGGCAGGGGGACCCACACGATTGCGGGCACTGACACAAGTGTGACGTGTACGTGTGTGAGGATGTGTAAGACACACCACTGGGAGAGACAGGCCTGTGTCTCATGGCAGCTGAGGGTCAAGGGGGTGGCGAGGAGGGGAGGGGCAGGCGGGGAGGGCCCAGTAGAGCTGCGTCCACAGCAACCCAGGGGAGCTCATGATGGGGAAGAAAATGCAAATAAATATTAGCAAAACGGCTGCAGCTGGGAGCTGGGAGGCTTCTCCCATCTGGAGCCTCTCTGCTTCCGCTCCGGGAAGGCAGAGTTGGTGTTTATGTCTTAAACAAGCAGGCCAAACAGAGGCAGTGGGGAGGCTGGCTCCTCTAGGATGTAGGAGGGAGAGCTGGGCCAGGGCAGGGAGCTGCCCAGTCCCTGTGGAGGGGAGGGGAGGGGAGAGGAGGGGAGGGAGGGAGGGAGGAAGGGAGGGGAGAGACGCTGTCCCTCCCACAGCCCAGAGGAGTCAGAGGACACTGGTGTTCAGTGGAGGAACTTCACATCAAGCTTTCAAATGCATCATATGAGCTGCAGCCAGACCTGACCGCCTAGAAAGGTCTACATTCTGCAGTGTCTGAAAGGAAGGCAGCTAAATAGTTGTGCTGAGTATTTACACGGGATGTGCCCAATTTAACACCATGTGCTTGATGGGAAAGGTGACAACTAGTGCCTCAGAGTCTCCCCTCCCCTTGGGTCTTAAAACCCATTAACGCTGCTTGGAGATGATGCATCTCCATCCACAGCAGCAGCAGCAGCAGTAGCCGGAGGGGGCGCGGGGGCATGGAGGGTCAGTGCATTGGGCTGCGCCTGTCCTGTCTCAGGTCCTGTGTGCCAGCACCTGTCATGTGCACTCAAGCTGAGGTCTGAGTAGATAGAGAAGGGCCCTCAATCCAGTGATGGGTGACTCTCGGGGAGGAGGCACAGATACCCCCACGGACACACCCCACACACACACGGACACACACAGACACACAGAGACACAGACACACACAAACACACAGACATGGACACACACACGGACATACACACACAGACACGGACACACACACAAAAATGTAATCACACACACGGACCCACCCATACCCATACACACCCCCCCACACACGGACACACAGACACACATAGAGACAGACCAGTGGGTGACAGAAGCAGAGACCAAACGACGTGGCCATAAGCCAGAGGACACCTTGAGCCACCGAGTGAATGTGGCCTGTGACACTACCTTGTGGCCCTCAGACCATGGGAGGATGAACGTCTGCAGCACCAGGCCGGACTACGGGTCCTTTACGGCAGCCCCAGGACGCTCGCGCGGGGGCGCCGTCAGAGCCACGCCCTGCCCTGAGCTCCACCCTTGGACTCACAGGTGAGGCACTGGGGCCCAATGATGCCGGCCAGACACTGGTCACCCTGCTCTCACAAACCACAGGTAGGACCCACCAACCCAGCCCAGGCCACATCTAAAGGCCCATCCAGGTCACAGAGGACTGTCCCTGTCCCCAGGGTGTTTGTCAAAGTCTAGACCGGGTGGCGGCTGGAACCCTGGCAGACTGGGGACGGGCATAGGCGGAGCGCCCCGCGGGCCACACCTGCAGTGGCGCAGGAGGGAGGGAAGGAGCGAGGGTCGAGGACAGGGACAAGAGTGCCCAGAGCACCGCCTCTCCACGAGCTGTAGAAGCAAAGGGCAGGCACCCGTTCCCAGCGGGCTGGTCCCTGAGTTTATTACTTGTGAAATGTGTTCTATATATAGATCTCGACTGCAGGCAGGAGTTCCCTGCAGGCAGAAGCTGCTAGAGCCCGACCGTCCCCTCAAAGAACTGCTTTTTCCTGGTAGGTATGAGCGTAGCAGTGGGCCTCTGGGAGAGCTGCCCACATGTCCTGGGGACATCGAGGCACCGGCAGTGGCAGGAGGAAGCGAGGGAGCGTGGCTGGGACTGCACCCCTCAACCAGACTGCAGGGGGGCCTCGAAACTGGACCACCTCTCGGCACAGTTGCTTCTGTCCGTGGCAAATCCAAACCAAAGACCCCGAGGGAAGAGGCAGGGACGGGGCCTCAACAGCCCATTTCCTCGGGGCCCGGTGGTCATCACCAGCCTCCTTCTGGTTGGGCAACGTGATAGGTCCTGGGGGAGGTGCACGGGGGTCTGACCAGCCACAGGGAAAGGACACAGAGAGGGACAACACGCCCTCCAGCATGGCGCCGGGGTGGGCCCTCGTAGCTCAGGACTGGCCTCTGCTGCTGGCCCCAGTGAGGAACAGAGGGTCTCTTACCACCACTGGGGGCACCTCCAGGACCTTGTCCACGTTCTTCAGTGACAGGGGCACGTACCACAGGGTGGCCTTATTTGTCAGCTTCTTGGTACCTTCCAAGAAGAAAGCAGTGTGAGTGGAGGCTCGGGAGGGAGCACAGCCCAGGGGCCCTCCTGTGAGGGGCGGTGTGAGTGTGGGCACAGGGCTGGGAGCCCCCCACAGTGCCGAGCTCTCAGAGAGCCCTGGCACCCCAGGCCTGTGGGCTTTCTAGCACATTCTGCAGAGGCTGCCTCCTGGGGTGCGGGCTCTGGGCACACTCGCCTTCACAGGTGCTTGGACAGAGGGCGCTTTGTCATTAACACGTGTCAGACACCTCTGAGCCTCCAGAGAAGGTTCGAGCTGACCTGTGTGGCGGGGAGGGACAGCCCGGAAGGACATGGGTGCCAGGCTCGGGGACACGGTGCAGTCCACACAGGCGGCTGGGGCACAGACGCAAGCACAGCTGTGCCATCGGTGGCCAGGCCCGACTGCCAGGAACCCGCAGCGCTCACTCCCTCGTGGAGGGAGGCCTCGTCCCAGACACAGGCTTCTGCCAGCCGGGCGGCACGCTGGGCTGAGACCCGCCTCCTCACGTGTGTAGGAGCTGAAGTCCAGAGAGGTCAAGGGGTCTCCCAGGGTCGCGCGGCGCCCTGGTGCTGTGCTGTGTGTAGAGGCGGGACTCCCGGGTGTCTGAAGTTTCAAGGAAGCATTTTACAAGGGTGCCTTTGAAAGCAGCGTCTTTGCGCGCCCTTGTGGCTCAGGGGCCGAGATGCTGGTTTGCAGACCGTGTAAAGACTAAGGACCCGAATTGAAGACCTTGGGCCAAGTGAAGAACCGAGAACGAGCAACGAATTGAAGATGCTTCTTCCTCTCCCCACTTCCTTCGTTTCGAAAAAAAGCTCTTCAGAGAGCCCCAGTGGATCAGCAGCCAGGTCCGTGGATCTGCCGAGAGCAGTC
Source organism: Solenodon paradoxus (assembly GCA_004363575.1). NCBI lineage: Eukaryota > Metazoa > Chordata > Mammalia > Eulipotyphla > Solenodontidae > Solenodon > Solenodon paradoxus. Next base: position 31,415 of record RJWH01004863.1, on the reverse strand, counting down.
CATTCATCCCATGGACCCAGGTTTGTGTCCCAGGAGGGCGGGAGGGAGGATGGGGGGGCGGGGCCGTGTGTACAAGGAAACAAAATAAAGGCTCTTCCTCCTGTCTTCCTGCCTGCCTGCTGGCCTTCATTCCTGCCGCCCTTCCCCTCTTCACCAGGGACAGGCCGAGCAGGGGGGAACCGTACAGGGAGGGAGCAGGGAAGCAAGGAGGGCACCCCCTTCCTGAAGCCCCTCCAGGGCTCTTCCTCCTGCCCAACCGCGCCTTCCCAAGACGGAGCTGAGGGTCATTTAACAACGGGCGAGGCTGCTCCCACACCGGACGGGCTCCGGGGTCCCTGCGTGTGGAATCACAGGCAGAACGTGAAAAAGATTTTCACTGCGCTCTGCTGAGCGTGGCTTCTACAGAGCGCCCGCCCAGAACAGAGGCTGGTGGACTGGGCCTCCGCCGGTTCCCCTGGCAACCGGGCAGGCCCTGCCCTCCACGAGGCTCCAAATGAGGCCAGACATGCTAATTGTGCTTTCTCTATCATTTGATAAAACCATCAAAAGACAACTGCAGCGCTGAAAACATCTATTTTAGAATCTCCAAAGCTCCCAGCTACCTCTGGAGCGTTCCGCAGCCATCACGCCCCAGTTAGTTTCAGATTTTGACAGCTCCGAAGATGAATGAGTCTGGAGGCAGAGGTCTGCGGTTCTCTGCCCTGGCATGTGCCCACTCGGCTGCCTCCTAAGGGCACAGCTATCGAGGGCACACAGCCCACGGACCCTGCCTGCTGGGATTAAGGAGCACAGGGACATCACACACATGGCTTCATGGTGCCGCCTCGTCGGGCCAGTGGCCTGTGTCATCCGCTCGCCCTCTGTCTCCCCACCCCTCAAGCCCACCCTCCCCGGGTACGGGTGCCCACTGGGTTGTGTCCTGCCCCCAGAGGACTCACGTTCCAGTGGACAAACAGGCTGGAGGAGACAACACGACAGAAAGGTGTCAAAAGACATGCGGTCCCAGAACAAGACTACTCTTAATTAATAAAAATAACAGATCCAAACGTGGAAGGCCGGCAGTGACAGCCACAGACACGGAGTGATGCAGATGGGGACACCTAGAGACGAGAGGCTGCAGCTGACAGTAGGAAAGGGGCCCCTAGGCCAGCCTTACTCGGTGTGCATCACCAAGAGGACAGAAAAGCCACAGGCCCCGGCTCCCACTGACCTGTCCACCCCTGTGAGAGGAAGAGACCTGAGCCCAGGCGCCCGTGCCGCCTCCAAACCTCTTCTCATCTGCACAAGGAGCAACAGTCCTCTAGCTGTCCCTCAGGAAGGACACCATGGTCCTCACAGCCATTCTATCCTGGGAGGGCAGCTCAGGCTGGCCACCCTGCAGGGAAGGAGCTGGGGGCTGTGGACACTGCCTTGCAGTGGGGCCGAAATCGGCCTCTGCCATCTGGCAACTGCATCCGCTCCTACCATGAGTGGACAGGAGGGTCCATTTTGCTCTCCGCGGTGGCACGAGGGCTCATTAGGCTGAGCCTGTGTTTGGGCACTGGATGGAGCCTAGACAGTTCAGCCATTCTTCGATGACACTGGGAAGCTGACAGTCAAGCAGATGGTATCACAAGCTCATCATCTGTGTCTTCAGGTGGCCGGGGCCATGGCCGGACACAGCCCCTTCTTCATTCAGAATGTGACCACACGCTCCACTGGTCACACTGGCCACAGAGTTCACACTGTGGGTCCTCAGAGGGGGCCTGGGCCTCCTGTGGGTGGGCTGGGCGCCGGCACCCGCTCCATCAAGGCTGAAGCCGGGCGGTGGCGTACTTCCCGGCCAGCTTCCCACTGCTGGCCTCATGGCAGCGCTGCGGTCCCGGGACACGCGGAGCCCTTGGAGCAGGAGTGAATGTCTGTCCTGAGGTCCGAGCGCTCGGTGCTGCCCTGCAGCCGGCACTGCTGCCCACCGGACGCCACGCGCGGCCTCCTAGGTGCCGCGGGAGCCTGTGCTGCTCATGGCTCCTCTGGATAACACCCGGCCGCCTGGTCAGGAAACCGAAGCTTGCTGCTGACCGTGCAGCCACCGCCCGCCGATGACTGGCTCCATCGTCACAAGGACCCACAGAAGCTGCCAGAAGCGGGACGATGTTTCCTTGGAAGCTCAGGGTCCAGGAGGGGGTCCCAGCCGCAGGGCCCCGGGCGTGTAGCATGTCTGTTTCGGCCTGTGTGCTGGAACCACGGCGATGGGGTGGAATCCAGCCCCCACGCCTCGGCCCGTGCCTCGGAGGGGCGCTCTGCCTCAGGCCCCTCCCCGCTCCATGCCGATCCCTGTCTGTTCACGGGATTTCTTCCCTGGCTGTGGCTTCTGACGTGCCGGAGGGGCCTTGATGACAGCCCCCCACCCTTCCTTGAAGTTACTGACGCCCTGCCACCATGAAAACACAAGCTGATGAAATCACGCGACGCTCCAGGGACACAGAGCACACTGTGTCCTCCCCTCTGGGCAGAACGGGGGACCCCCAGGAGAAGTGCTGGGTCTCCGGGGCAGGTGGGGGCAAACTGCAGGTGGAGGGGGACGACAGGGCCGCCCACCCCTGTGCGAGCCTTCCCTGTTCCACCATCCCCAATGTAGGGAGATAGTGCCAGGCACCCTGTCTGTGCCATAGCCTGAAATCAGCACCCAAGGCTCCCCTCGATGCCACAGCCGCCTACCACATGTCACAGGCGTGCTGTCTGCTTCCCCGCCCAGACCCTTGCTCCACTAACGAGTCACTGTGCTATGGCCAGGCTGCAGAGGTCAACAGGACGTCTGACGGGTAGGTGTGACCCTGGACCGGGGAGACCGGCCCCTCCTGTGTCCTGGCACAGCACTGGCAGGAGGCCTCACAGAAGGAGGGGTCTGGGGAGGAGCAGCTCCGTCCCCCATCCTCCGGAACCAGGGCAGACTCTCCTCTGGGGGGCCACAGAGTGGCCCTGGACAAGCAGGTGGGCAGCCAGGGGAGAGGGGTTGGGAGAGCCTCATTGGCAGCCTGGTTATAAAAAGAATGGAGTGCGGGCCTCCCCTGCAGGGCCCAGTGGGAGGATGAAAGGGGTTTCCATGGTTACCACTGGAGGAAGAGAATATTCAGATCAAAGGCTGCTGCAGAGCTTCAGCCCCAGACAGGCCTGTGGCCCCAGGGCCCCAGGCAGGGCAGTGTCCTCCCAGGGAGCCAACAGCCCCAGTGCAGGGGAGGGCAGGGTGAGTCCCCAGCCCACCCCACCCCTCTGCGTCCAGCAGGGAGTGGGGATGGCCAGGGGGGCCCTGAGCCTGCAATCTGGTCCTTGGTTCCCTGCAGATGCACCCGCGTCCCCGCCAGCTCACAGACGGCGCAGAGCCAGGGACCCAGTGTGGGGAGACGCGTCACCTGTGAGGATGTTCTCCGACGTCACGTGCACCTGCACTTCCACGGAGTGCCTGGACGTGTAGGTGATCTTGGCGCTGACGTGCGCCACCTCCCCGATGCACATGGGCGACAGGAAGTCGGTGCGCTCCACCCGGGCCAGGGCGGCCACGCAGCGCTCCTGCAACAGACACAGTCAGCCAGGGCCGCCCCCGCCAGACTGGTCATGCAAAGTACAGGCGTGGGGCTGCGCGGGGACACGCTGGTGCTGGGAAAAGGGACTCGGGAGGGGGCTCAGGGGTGGCTTCTTCCGTTTTTAAAGGAAAGGTGCAGGCCGGGAGAGAGGAGGAGGAAGCACGCTAGTTGTTTGTCTGTTGCCCCTGTCAGTTGGCCCCTGGGACCCGGGGGCTGCATGTGGACTGCACCCCGTGAACGAAACCGCTGGGCCACCAGGCGCACCTGTCTCCTCCTTTTCATCGAGTTAAAAGTATTCATCACAGAACATTTGGGAAATAAAGAAAGCAGTCAGAGGACAATCACTCCTCCCACCCAAATCACGATTTGTTTTGCAATCTGTCTCAAAGGCCAAGCCCTGGTGGCACTTCCAGCCCTGCAGGAGCCAACGCAGCCCAAGCGTCAGCCACAGCCCGGGGAGGAAACGCACCTGCAGGCAACGAGCAGCTCTGTGATCGCTCCGCCTGAAATTTCATTTCTCCTCCCAAGAGGCAGCCATTCTCATGCTTCAGAATTCGAAGGGACCAAAGGGCACAGCCACCAGGCCTGCCTCTCACCCGAGTCCCCAGGAGACTTCTGGGACACTGGGTGAGGGCCCCGCACGTGGGCCCATCCCCGCACACAGGAAGGGCTCCCTCGTGCCTCTGCACACTTCTCACAAAGTCCTCTCACGGGACCCCACGGCAAAAATACTTCAGGCGGCAAAGCACTTCCTAACAGGTCAGCACGGGGCACTTCCTTACAGCACCGGACTGAAGATCAGCTTGCTGACCATGAGGCTGTGCGTGCGTCTCCACGGCCGACAGCTGGAGCCTGTGAAGACCATGCTGGGAGTGAGTGCAGGACAGTGTGGGTGCAGGCGTTCCTGGCAGGGCGGGGATGGGAGTCACTTCTGAGAGCCTGGCGGTGTTTGCTCTGCCCCACTCCCCACGGCCAAGCCGCCTGGTCACACTGGGAGGGGACGGTCAGTTGGCTCTCCAGTATCTGTGCCCGTCCACCTGCACCTGGTACCTGTGCTAATCCCTGGCTCACCCTGTCTCGCAGAACCTGCTCTTTGGAGGGTTGGCGGGGGACCTCCATTAACCCTGCACTGGTGCTTCCCAGGGACTCCGGGTCAGGGACTCAGTGACAGCTCCTGCTCTGGTAAATGTCCCAGAGTCTGGTCTCAGCCAGGTGGCTGGAGCGGCTGGGAGAGGCTCCAGGGCTCAGGGCAATGAGCACATAGCTTAGTTCCCGACCTGATCCGCATGGGTGGTCCCCAACTCCATGCCCCTGACACGCACTCACATAGCCGCATGCAGCCGGCCAGTGCTGGAGCAGGGCTGGGAACTACCAGGCTGGTCCCGAAGTGCATTTCTGTGGCTCCAGCACCACCCACGGGCAGAAGATGGAAGGGCAGTGAAGGGGAGCCAGGCAGGCAGGAGGGAGCAGCCTGGGGCGCTGGAATGGATCATCCCACCCCGCTGCAGGGCCACACTGGAACCCACCCCAGGCGCTTTCCTGGGAGCAAAGGGGCAAATCCCAGCAAAGCCAAGCGCCCTGCGAGTATCTGCCCCCAGACAATGCACTCGCACACATGCACTTCCACTCCTGCTTTTTAATGGAACAGTGTCTGCGCCTTGGAGGGACCAGTCTTAATGGCTACAAAGGGGTTCCCATCAGCAGTATCGCAGGGGCTGGCACTGCACTCAGCATGCTGGGCGGGGGTATATTCAGGGAGCCTGCCCTGGGCCTGGATTCCAGGTGGGGACAGGTAAGATCACAGGGCATTCAATGTTCTGAAGAATGGGGGTGGGGGGGTGCAGCTCAGATGAGATATGACCTATCTGTGTCATGACCTGAATGACAAGGTGTCAGCAGGGAGGAGGAGCAGAGAGCAGGGCAGACCCTGAGGGGACCTAGGGGCTCGTCTTGGGTCCTGGGGCCAGGTGAGGGGGGTCCGGGGTCTCTGAGGTCAGAGGCACAAGAGCAGACCTGCAAGTTTACCCTCATACACTGGTGGTGTGAGGATTTTGGCCAGGGCTGTGGTCCTCCTGTGTGCAGAGCACAGGGGATTCGAAAAGAATCCTCTTACTGCTGTGGTCCAGGGGATGCTCCTAGCTCATCCTCCGGGCCGGGCAGGGGACACCTGGTAATGACCAAGGCTGCCCTCTCAGGCTGGACGTCACTGAGGGTCTGCAGCTTCCTTCCTTCCTAGCGCAACACATGAATGGAGAGAGCAGCTGCTTACTGGAAGCCCCTCGGGGGGCCCAGCACCCTCTACGTTGTGACTGTAAAACCCTACTGCTATCTAGCAGGCAGGGGGTCAGTGGGCACAGGCCCAGACACACAGCAGGCCTGACCGTGAGCCACTGTGTCCAGCACCTCCGCTGCAGGTCTTCTGTAAAGACCTTTGGTGCCACCGTTCAAATGCGGCTGACAGCACACACAGCCTGTGCACCTCAGGGGCCCTGTCCCAGGGCTTCCAGGAGAGGCAGCCCCAGGCCGGGCAGCCCAATGCTCCCTGGAGCACATGGCACTGCCCGGTGGGCCTGTGTGGGAGCCGCGGCTCCAGTGGGGCAGCCTCACCAACAGCACCGGGGAGGTGCAGGTCCCGGCTGGGCCAGTTCTTGCCACCTTGAGCTCTGAGCCTCGCGCAGTATCTTCTAAGGAGATGATCAAGATGCAGCAGGTTGCCAGGAAAAACCTGCTCTAAAACTGGCAGCCTGATAGGGCACCCTGTGGAGACGAGGGTGGGCGCCCATCTCTCACACATGGGCTCATAGGACGGGGCCACAAGAAGGTGCTCTCGTCACCATTGCTATGAGCCCGCCCAGCCTAGGGGTGCAGCTGGGTGACCTGTGGGGAGCCAGGTGACACGTAGGGCTCCACTTCCTTAGCTGCAAAGTACGGGTGAAGTTGGGGTGCGCCCTGGTGGCTCAGGCATCAAGTCTGCAGCTCCAGCATAGTCCACATACATCCCGAGACCCAGGTTTGCATCCCAGGCTGGGGAGCAACCAAAATGAACAACTAACAAAATAAATAAGATCTTCTTCCTCCTCTTTCTTCCTGCCTGCCTGCTTCCTTCCTCTAAAAAAAAGAAGAAAGTTGACAGCTGGCCCTCAGGAAAGGGTCAAACACAGCATGCCCGCTGGTGGTCGCTGCGCACTGTTCCTCACGCGCTTCCAGGCTCAGTCCAGACACTGAGCACCCAGCAAGGCACTTCAGTGCTGGCCCCAGGATGACAGCTGCAGCGATAGACCCCCTCTTTCCCTAGCACCTCAAGGCTGGCTTCTCCCACTGACCAGCCCTCAGCAAGGGACTGCTTCCCCAGGGGCTTCCACTAGTACACAAGCAAAATGCAGCAGGCCAGGAGCCACAGTGCTGTGGGGACAGGTGGAGGACAGGGCAGGCAGCCTGGTGGAGGGTGTATCTATAGACATGGACGGTGATGGGGGCCTGGCTGATATCCAGAGGAAGAGCAGCCCAGGCAGTGGGCAGAGCCAGTGCAAAGCTTCCTCATTGTGCAATAGAGAGAATAAAAGCAACATCCATGACCTCAAGGGTGCTTGAGGGCCACATGAGCTTTGCAGAAGCAAAGCAGCTTCTGCATGGCGGTGCCCTTTCTACTCCTCTGACCTCCACACCCTCCCCCAGCACTCCCAGTCCTGACTGGGCTTTTCTCCCCGGGCCACCAGAGGGCGCTCTGGGACGTGGCCAGTGAGCGGGAATTCCCGGGTGCTGACACACACTGTCCACTCCAACCTCGACTCCTCCGAACTCGGAACCCAGAGGGAACGCGGCAGGGGACTGGCCCGCAGGCAGAAGCCACCGCTTCCTATAGGGTGGGCTTGCTGACCGGAACTCCTTAGTCAGGTCCCAGGGGGTGAGGTCTAGATGGGCAGAGGCCCCTCAGACCTATTTGGTCCACAGGTGGGGCCACCAGCGCTGGCCATGGCCGCCCAGGGGCAGTCGGGCAGCGCAGGGGTCTGGGCCAGAGCATCTGACAGCCACGATAAACTGACTCCAGGGGGGCAGGTGCCAGGAGGGCGCTGTCTGCTGGCTGGCTCTCAGCCATCAGGAGCCCTGCCCTCCTCCCTGAGCCCACTCCAACGACCAGGCGCTGGGCCAGAGCTTCCAGGGGTCCCAGGGCCTGGGGCCTGGGGGAATCCAACCTCACCCTGTTCTGGCTGTTGCAGTGCCGGGTGCTGATGATGGCCCCTGCCTCCTCGATCATCTTCAGGATGGTCCCTCCGTGGACATTTCCGGCCACATTGGCATCGTCTGGACGCATGATCCTGAAGGAGGAGGAGAGAAGCGGGATGAAGGCTCCAGGAAGGACGCCACCTGTGTGCACTGACAGCCCGGGAGAAGAAGAGAACTTCCTGGATGCGTGCTCAGGGTGGAAGGGATTCTGAGTCAGAGAAGGGCCACCAGAGTCCTGTTTCTACGGGAAAGGGGAAGGCTGAGGGGACTTTTTTGTCCTGTGGCCGCAGGCACCAGGCCACCCTGTAGAGAACCCCTATGGCTGGAAAGGGTGAAAGAGGGCACCCTCCACAAAGGCCTTGGGTCACTGCAGAGAGGCATCGGCGTGGTCCACTGGGGGTTCCCGGACCGCCAAGGGTCAGCAGAGCTGAGTGAGACAGGACACAGGCTGTGACCCTGGAAAGATGGGCAAACCCCCAGGACCATGCCCTCTGTCAGGACCCTGGCTGCTCCGAGCATTAGAAATGTGCTCCAGCTCCAAGGCCCACTGGCAGGTGGACACTGCCCCACCCCATGTGCTGAGTCCGAGGTCAGGAGAGCTGAAGCGCCGCTCATTTCCAAAAGAGAAGAAGCCACATCTCAGCTGCGGGCAGCCCAGCAGAGCCGAACTTGCTGGCACTTTTGCAAAATGAAAAGGCAGCTACAGAAGGGGAGAAAATACTCACAGATTGTGTATCTGATAAGGGTTAATAGTCAAAATACAAAGAACTCACACAACTCAACAGCATAAAAATCACCAACCCACTGAAAATGCGGCAGAGGACCTGAAAGAAGACATGCAGATGGCCCAGACCCACGAGGAAGGGCTCGGCGCCACTGATCACCAGGGAAATGCATTGAACCGCAGTGAGCTATAGCTCACCCCCGTCATCAGAAAGACGAGACAAGTGCCGGCGAGAGTGCGGAGAGGGGGGACCCTCGTGCACTGGGCGGAAAGGGCCCTGGGGCACTGTGGAAAGTGCCACTCTGGAAAGCAGCATGGAGTTCCTCAAGAAGTTAAAAACAGAGCTACCCCATGATCCAGCTGCCCTACTTCTGGGCACAGGTGCCAAGGAAATGAAGACACTACCCGAAGACAGCTGCACCCCCACACTCCCTGCAGCACTGTTCGCAGCAGCCACAACGTGGATGCACCAAGGGCCCGTCCTGGGCACACAGACAATGGGATGCCACTCAGCCATAAAAAAGAAAGCAGGAACTTCCTGCCAAGATGGTGACCTAGCAGCACGAGACTCATGTTCTCCCCACAGCACAACTAGAAACTGATCTGTGTCCCAGAAACAAACACAGAGGAAAAGCAGGCAGAGAGGCTGCAGAGACGCAGCAGCCGTCACAACCACACAGGGCAGCTGAAAACATCCGGGATCAGAGGTATCTGCAAGACTCACAATCGGGATTCTGGCCATGGTGAAGGGGCAGAACTTCGGGAAGAACCAGCCCTCCCAGGAATCTCAAAAGCAGCAGAGAGCCCACCAGCGGGACCAAGACATAGGGGAGCTGGGGGAGAGGATCTAGGCACAGGGTGGAAAAGGCACCAGTGGCCCAGTGGTTTGAATGGGAAGCCTGGCAAGAAAATTACACTGGGTGCCACCATAACCAGAAGGCAGCAGGGGAATCACCCATCCCCATCCAAACCCTCCCACCACATTTCCCCAGAGCCGCAGGACCAGCCTACCGAAATTCTACCTCCAGAAATCCCACCCTCGAAAGAAGTGTCTCCCAAAGGGAGAAACAAGCGACACTACCCACTCGAGCCACCTTGTGGGTGGAGGTAAAACTGCAGCCTGACTGTTCGCTATAGGCCAAAAGCGAGGCGGCCAATGTGGCTGGGATCTGGGACTCTAGGGAAGGCGCTGCACCCCCCACACAAACTCCAGTCGCGTAGACTGAACTTTCGGGCAGAAACAGAGTGTCCACATAAGAACTTCAAACACTGGTGACGCCACAAAACTCAAGAAATCCCAGTGTCCAAATCAAGATACAGGCTTCCTCAAGTTAATACTCTCTACGAGGCTGTCACTGTAGGGAAACCTAATCCACATAAACATAAACAGATGCCAAAAAGAGCAAAGACACAGAGACATATATGTGAAATGATGGATCCAATCAGAAACCCAGGGGAAAATCCGAATGCAACAGATGTCTGCAAACTAGCTGAGGACAAATTTAGGGCTACAGTGATAAACATACTCATGGAAATTAAGAAAACAGGAGAGGAATAAAAGAGAACAAAAAAGAGAGAAGAAATGAAGCAGCTCAAAACGTATGTCAGAGCAATGAAGAACACAATAGCCGACCTAAAGAACTCAGTAGAAGGACTCAAAAAGACGAATGAAGCCTCCAACAGAAACAACGAGCTAGAAGACAGGGCAGAGGGATGCACTCAGGCAAACTAGCAGAGATGAAAAAATGCAAAGAAATGAAGAAAGCATTTGACACCTATGGGATAACATGAAAAGAAACAACATTCACATTACAGGGGTCCCAGAAGGGGAAGAGAGAGAAAAGGGGGCAGAAACTGTATTTGAAGAAATAATAGCTGAGAACTTCCTGGCTTGAAGAAAGAAGCAGCCTCCATCTCAGGAAACTCAAAGAGTCCCTGATAAAAGAAACTCAAGCAGACCTACAGCTAAACATGTTATCATTAAAAGGTCAAAAACACAAGATGGAAAAATCTTAAAAGCATCCAGGGGAAAAGGAGTCCCCATAAGATTGTCAGCGGATTTCTCAAGTGGAACTACACAGGCAGGCCAGGAGGGGATGGCATGATGTACTCAAAAGGCTGAAAGAAACGGATTTTCAACCTGTACGCTGCGAGATCATCATTCAGAAGTGAAGGAAAGATAAAAATCTTTTCCAATAAGCAAAAGTTAAAGGAATGTGTCACCACAAAACCAGTATTACAAAAAATACTAAAAGATGCTATATAAAATGGAAAGAAACCCCACTTAAAAACAGGTCTCTCAGACCTATTCATCTATATGTTCATTGGCGACATCGGTCTGTGGTTTTCTTCCTCGGTGACGTACGTCTCTAACAGCTTTTGGTATCGGTGTGACGTTGGCCTCGTGGAGAGTGTTTGGGAGAGTTCCCTGTTCAATATTTTGCAAGATCTTGAGTAGATCAGGTATGAACTATTTTCTGAACGTTTGGTAAAACTCATTAGAAAAGCCATCTGGTCCCAGGCTTTTGTTTTTAGGAAGACTTTTGATTACCTCTTCAATTTCCTGGCTCGTGAATGTTCTGTGGGGCCTATTCAGGAACTTGTCATATACTGATTAAGATAACCCTATGATGAAGATTTTATTACCCCCATTTTATAGAACTGAAGCTAAGAAATCTGCCTAAGGTTATAAACCATACAAGTGTCAGAGCCAAGGTAAAAATTTATCTTTTATGCCCAGATCCTGTGCGCTTAATATTTTATCCTGTTTAGATTTAGTTTATATTGTTTTGTTTGGAAAGATAATGCTATTCAAAATTTTTGTATTTTACTTTCATCATGGTGAATTTTTTTCTTTTTAGTTACCTTATTCTTCTTGGTAATTCCAATTTCTAACTTTTCTAAATTAAGGAATTGTGACTCAAGGTTACCTTATGAATGTTTGTATAGTCTACTAATTTATTTTAAAGTTTAATTGTTTTAGAAATATCCAATATAATGCAGTCTCCTGAGTTTCTTTTGAAATAAGTATTTAATTCGATAAATTATGTTGTTTTCTTGCCTGAGAAAAAAATCAAAACAAACAAACAAGAAGTGGTAAAGGAAACGAGAACTGTGGTGGGGGGTGTGGTGGGAAATGTGCAGACTGATGTGTGACTTCAGTGTCCTGAAAAGCATATAGTGATGTGAAATAATAAAACTAATACAATATATAGGTGTATATGTATAGTGATAATAAAGTGAATATCCATACATCCACCATATTGTTCAATTTTTACCCCTTTTGAAATGTATGTGAATTTTAAGAAAGCATATAAATAAATAATTCTGGCAAAAAGAAGCAAGCAGACTTGCCATTTGCCACCACAAGGATGGACTTTGTGAGCACCGAGCAACGTGAAATGAATCAGACAGAGACAGACAAATGCTGTACGACCTGATTTTATGAGAACCCAGAAACCCCACGGCGCTCACGGAGCAGACTGGCAGCTGCTGGAGACGGGGAGGAAGGGGTGGGGACAGTGGACGTGGGGCGCATAGCAGGCAGATGGGCCAGCACACCGCGCTGCGCACTTGAAAGCTGCTGAGCACTCTCATCGCCCAAGAATACAGTCACCACGTGAGGTGACGATGTCAAGCAGACCCACCGTGGAGACCAGTTTGCACAGACACGCCGCCAACGTGCGACACCTGAAGCTGACAGATTCAGTGTTGGTCGTGGCGCACCCTGGTGGCCGCGGCCACACATCCCAGGGACCTGGGATGGCGACCAAGATGAACAACTAGACAAAACAAAATTATGTTTCTACTTCCTCCTCTCTTCCTGTCTGCCAATTTTGCCTTCGTTCCTGCCTGCACATTTCCTTTTAAAAAAGTATCTCAATAAAACTGGAAAATCATTGTCAAGCTTTAAAAATTAGCTTACACTTTCACCAATCAGCAGAAACAGTTTACAGGATTAAGGTGGGTTTTGCAATGTCTGGGCTCCTTTTAAAAACGAGAACTACGTAAGTCTCACTCCAGGGAGTAAAGAAGGGCAGACAGTCGTGTGACAGGCAGGCTGCCCCTGCGGCCTGTCTGTCCAGTGCGCCACACCAGGCCCAAAGCTGGGGCGGGAGGGACAGACAGGCCCAGCCCCAGGGCAGAGGAAGCACTCACTTCCTGGAGGTTGGGTGAGGCGGGCGGGGGGCGGGCGGGGCTGAAAAGGAAGTGGAGGCCTTTGGGACAGGAGAAGGAGGGACAACACCTGAGCCCACCAGCAGGACCCGAAGTCACCCTGCAAGATTGTGGGTCCCCTGGGACCCCACACCCTCAACATCCTACCCCCAGGACCTCGGCACTCAGAGTTAACACCCCCCTGTCATTCTGTCCCAACATCCAGGGCCAGTGGCCCTCATTCACAAAGTTCCACCAGGACCCATCTGTCACATATTCCAGGTCCTAGCTCTCTTCGCCTCTTCCCCTGGAGTCCAAAACTGCCACCTTTCAGCAACCTCGCCTTGAATTCCCACCTCCAAGCAGAAGTGACATCAGTCCTCCTCCTCTCCCATCCCCCTCACACCCATCCCTTAGGAGGCGTCGGGGGTCCCCACCCCATCCTTGGAGGGTGTTCGCACCCATTCCTCTCCCAGCTCTCTGCCCCCCCATAACCTTCCTGCACCCCAACCTCTCAGCTAGCGGTACCACCCTCATCAGGCCTGCGCCCCAGCGTCCTCTCTCCTGCCCTGCACTCTCCCTGAGCAGTGGCTAACAGTATCACCCTGCCCAATGTCCCAGACACAGGCCCAGAGGCGCAGGACGAGGCAACAACCCACACCCCCTAGTCATGTCCTTCCAGAACCATCCTGGGAGGATAAAAGCACTAAAGACGCCAGTAAAACGGGGTCAGGGAATCATTCCCAGAAGGGTGGCCACACCCCTGGATTCCGGGAAAACACCCCAGAGAAAGTGACACTGGAGTAGGTGACACCAGGGCGAGGCCGGAGGAGCAGGGCTGTGGGGGAAGCAGGCGAGATCTCAGGGGCCTGAGGCCGGGACAGCAGTTGGCCCAGGAAGAGAAGGAACCTCACAGGGTGGCCTGGGGTCCGAGGGATGAGGAGCTGAGCTAGAGGGCGGAGCCAGGGCTCATCACATAGGCTTGTCACCTGGGCTTGGGGACAGGGCCTGGGGAGGGAGACATGAAGCTGAGCTGGGATATCCTGCTCTGCCTGCTGCTCCACAGGGTGGACCCCTGCCGGCCCCCACAGAGCCCCAGCATCCTGATTCTGACAGGAAAACACTGTGCAATAACTGGAGGGGTGGGGCCCGCTTCCTGCCCCAGCGGGCAAGGCTGAAGCAGCTGTCTGAGCAGAAGGGCGGCACGGGGCGTAAGTTCTGTTGGGTCCACCTGCAGCAGCCGGGCAGGGTCGCCCGCCCGAGGCCCAGGGAGGCTGCGGGAGCAGCTCAAGGGCTGTGCTGGGAGCTCGCTGGGAGCTCCCTGGGCTTGAGTCCAAGGAGTTGACCAGGGACCAGCCAGGACCCAGGCTTGCAGACAGACCCTCCCTCTTGGAGCTGCAGACCTCACGATCAACACAGGAGAGCACGGGGGCGCCCCAAAGGAGGCCGGAAGGAGGATGGGGAGGAGCAGGGCAGTGTCCCCGGGCTGGAGGCCAGGGTCAGGCACAGAACACCTCTTCTTTCTGTGAAGACTCAAACAGAAGCCCAGGGAAATTGCTTAGTTTCTCAGTTTGCTGTCCTAGAAGGTTCTGGAAACATTCTTTAAACTTCTAAAGCCCTACCATCTCCCCCATGAGAACAGGAGAAACGGCCAGGTCAGGAGCAGGTCCTGGGGCCTCCCAGGGGAGGGGCTGGTCACCCTGGCGGCGGTACCTGCTCAGCTGGGGAGCCAGGCACTGGGCCGGCCCTGGTCCTGAGCTGGGTGCGGGGGTGGCTGCAGTGGCAGGGCCCTCACCCATCCTCCCGCCACACCCAGTCTGAAGGGGAGCACCCCACTTCCTGGGCAGCCCAATCTAACCAGGAAGAGGCCAGTTGCCACAGAAACCGTGTTTTGTAAATTACTGCAGAGGAGAAGTGCGTGCCAGCCCTTCTCTGCTGTGGGTGGGATCGAGAAGTCACCGGGTGTCTCTGAGGAGCCACCTGGTCTAAGGCCCAGGCTGCCCTGCAGGCAATGAGCCAGCAGTGCTTCCAGGAGCTGTAGGGAGAGGTCCCATCAGGGCCAGGCCCCTGCACCTGTCTGCCCAGCCAGCCCAAGAGGCCCCTGGAGCCCCTGAGGCTGAGACTGGAGAGGAGGGGTGGGCCGTGCACCCAGCAGTCCTCGGGGGACACCCCAATGTCCCTCCCACTGAGTCAGGAAGAGTCACACCTCCTGAGCACAGGCCGGCGTACCCCACTGCCATCCCAAGCCAGCTGCGCAACAGGAACCCTGAGCCACCAACCATGCACTAAAGTCACTGCGTCAGTCATGGCCACAGGAACCGGGGGGCCTGCCGGAAGAGCGCATCCTCCCAGCCCACAGGCAGCTGTCCCGGCTAGGGCAGGACGGAGTGGGGGCCAGGCCAGCCACCCAGCTCTCACACCCCACTCCTCATCGCCCCGCCTGCTTCAGACCAGATGGCTGCTGGCCCTGGAGCCCTCCCAAAGCAAGTCACTGGGACCACCCCTGCCCACGAGCCTCCGTCCTCCTCCTTCGAGAGAAGACTCCAGTCTGCCCAGAACCACAGCAGCGGGATCACAGAGAGGCTGTGGCACTTTGTGCCTGGAGGCCGGACCGGGAGGATTCTCAAGGGGTCAGGGGGCTGTCCCCGACCCATAATGTCTGGTCTACCAGGAGAGAAAGGCAGGGTGGAGTCTATGCTGAAAACCAGGCACCTTCCCCACCCATACAGCCCACCCACACCACAGCCCGCAGGCCCAGGCAGCTCCCACCACCTGCCTTCTCCTGAGACCCCACGCTCAGCAGCTCCTGGACGCGCTCCAGGGCAGGGCCTGGGGTCGTCCTGCTCACCTGCTGTCACCTACTCTGCAGCGCAGGGAATCAAGTGGCAGGACCACGTGTCCACCATCGCGAGAGGGGGCAGAGGCCCAGCCAGGTCTCACGCACCCAGCTAACACCACGTCTGGGCAGCTGCCCCTGCCTTGGGCCCTGCCCGCCCGAGGAGCCTGGCGCCCTGCCTTCCCCTGAACCACGAGTCAGGCTGGTTCACAGATGGGGCCCAGTGTCGAGGTGACTGGGTGCACAAGGCCTGGGTTCCCCGCTTTCTGACCGCTCCCAACTCAGTCTGGCCTGCTCCCTGACGGGGCCCCCGACTCCCTTCCAGAAGCCCTCTGGCCCCGTTGTCGGGCACCGCTGCCTCCTCGGCACCCCGCCTCTCCTGCCCCCCGCTAGGGCGGGTGGGGGCCTGCGAAAGCACAGGAGAGCTGTGGCCTCTGCCCTTCCCGACAGCCTGCTGCTTCCTGGGTGGCAAGAGTGTCTTCTGTCCTCCCGAGGTGACCGGGGAGGAGCTTCTGGAAGGGAGCTGGTCACCGTGGGAACAGACGGGGCATGCCCGTTCTCCAGAAGGCAACGGGGCTAACGACTGGCCACGCCTGTGTGACGAAGCGCCACAGAACCCGCAGAGGACAGGGCTGGGTGCTTCCGGTGCGGGGTCCGGGGACAGAGGCGCCTGGACATTCTGGGTCTAAGTGCCTCGCTGCGCTCCGGGAGCTGCTCCACAGATTCATCAGCCCAGGGGCCATCGGAACTTGATCGCGGGCAGAAGCACAGATGCCCACATCTGCAGCGGGCAGTGTCCTGGCCGGAGCCCTCACCTTCGGGACCAGACGGTGCCAGACTGAGTTTGAGTGTGGGCACCGGTGCTGCAGAAGGGCTGGGCGCAGGGAGCCCCCACAGCTGATGTCAGAGATGGGAGGTGAAGTCACTGGGCACGAAGGAAGGAGAAGCACAGAGGAAAGAAACGGGTCTTCCCAGAAGGGACGGAGGACGAGCCCGGTTTCCAACTTGCAGGCCCACCGCTCGCCGACAAGGGACGCCTCCCTGAGCGCCCTCATCGCTCCAGGGACTGAATGTGCCGTGTTAAACCCCCTAGGGTCCAGAAAACTGGGTTGAAAGACATCATGGAAATACCTGGGTCGAGTTCCAGCTTCTACCCACGTGGCACCAGAGGTGGAGACATTTGCTTCAGGTCCCCTGGGTGAGACCACTGGCACCACCAGGATGGTGTGGTTTGGGTTAAAGGACACCCCTATAAACGAGAGCCCGCTATATGCCCATCGGGTTCTTAGTTCCAGAAAGATCTAAAACACCACCAGACTGGCTCACAGGCGGAACAGCGCTTATTGGCACAAAGGGAGACCCTAAGAGAACTCACACACGTGTTTTCTGATCACTCAGCCAGCGGTGGGCAAGAGTTTCCAGCCCGGCAGAGGATATGGAGGGCAGAGATGGGCATGCACAGGGGCACAGCATTTATTTCGGGCTGATGGAAACGTTCTGGAGGTAAAGAGCAGTGACGGTGCTCGGCCTTGTAACGTGCCAGAAGGCACCGCGCTGTGCATGCGAGTAGTGACCTGCAGGGCGCACGGCCTACATCACAGCAAAAACTAAAGATGCTTCCTTCTCTCCCTTCTTTTAAAAAAGAAAATCTAGACAGTGCAGAATAGCCTACAGGGAGGGGGAGCAGGTGGGGCAGGTACAGACAGCCCTTAGCTTGATCACAGTTTCCACTTACGCCGAACCCACGAGTCATGTCAAGTGCGGGCCTCCTTGAAGCGAGGCCCCAGGTGGCTGCTTCAACAACAGCCCCTGTGTCACCTTGCAGAGGACTGCGTGGTGGTGGTGAGGCTGGCTGCCCGCTGCGACCCCCTGACCCCGGACCCCTCCGCATCCCTCTCTGCCCGCAGGACGGCAGGGAGCCCAGAGGGCAGACGAGGGTGTCCTGAGCTCTCCCGAGCCACCTCCCGAGTCTCACTGGATGGGGCTCCCGGATTCCTGAGAGCTACAGAGGACATTCCTGAACACACGGCCTGGCAGCCTGTGGGGAGAGCCCGACTCTGCCGCGAGGGGACGAGGGAGAGCAGCTCTAGAATCCAGCCTCAAGCCAACACCCGGGCACCAAGCGGCCGTCCGACACCTCCCACAGCCCTAGGGAGACTCACACGGTGACCTCAGAGTAGCCAGTTAAAGGGACCAACTGAGGGCATCCTGGCGGAGTAGCAGTTAGGTCCACCAGCTCTAGCAGGCGCAGTCCACACACATCCCAAGGTCCCAGGTTTGAATCCCAGAGTGGGGACTAGGGGGTGGGGAAACAGCTAAGATGAACGACTAGATAAAAAATAAATGTTTCTCCCTCTCTCTCCCTGCCTGCCTGCCTTCATTCCTGCCTGCACCTTTCCTTCAAAAGAAAAAGAAAAAGAAACCAATGGCAACACTGTTTTTTGTCTCGAACACGGTCCTCGGACGGTCTGCACCTTACCCGCGTCTGTGGCCTGAGCCACACGGGGCGCCCCGGCTCGTAAGAGAGCAGGGACAACAGCAGACTAGAGAAAACGTCTACAGAGCTGTATCGGATACAGGACCCGTGTTCAGGCCTCACGAAGAGTTCTCACAACGCGACAAGCCAGTCTGCGAGCAGATGAGACCCCAACAGACCCCAACAGACGCATGTGAAACGGGCACCCAAGGCCAGCGCCGCGGGAGGGAGCTGCATCTGAAAACACACAGCCGCGGGAATGCAGGGTGGGGCCGCGCTGTGAGGCAGGCCGGCAGGGCCCTAGAAATCCAAACATGCTCTTTAATTAGTCTGTTTATTAACAAGATCAAATACATGCAAAAACTTCCTGGGGACCTGGCAGCAACTGAAAGCAAACATGAGTCAGAAGCTACTGTGCGAGCCTGCAGCAGAGCCGCGTCAGCAAGCGGGGTCAGGGACGCAATGTCCGACGGGCTTGCACTCGCAGCCACCTCCCGAGGCCGGGCTCTCAGAAGGCCACATCGGCGTGCCGCCAGTCTGCCAGTGAAGATGATCCCAGCAGGTCTGGTTTCCTGAGACGCCAAAGGGCACCATAAGCCGCGCAGCTGAGAGCTTCGGGCCTAGCATGGGGAGCACGGCCGGCAGTCGTGCCCGTGGGATGAAGCCTCACACCCGGCAGGCTGGGGCTAGACAGCAGCGGTGGTGAACCCACGCTTTCACTGGGTCTGCCGCCTCCAGCCAAGCGCAGTCCACACACATCCCAAGGACCCAGGTTCCCGTCCCGGGGTCGGAAGAACCACCAAGATGAACAACTAAATAAAAGAAATAAATGCTTCCTCCTCCTCTCTCTTCCTGCCTGTCTGCTCACCTTCATTCCTGCCTGCCTGCTCACCTTCATTCCTGCCTGCATCTGTCCTTTAAGAAAAGAAAAGGTGCGTCCTGGTGGAGCAGCAGTTGGGTCAAACGCCTCCTAAGTAGCACAGGCCACATAAGGCTGAGTTCAACTCTTGCGTCCAGGAGGAAACATCCAATGTGAACAACTAAATACAATCGAAAATAAAGATACTTCTTCCTCCTCTCTCTTCCCATCTAGCTGCTTGCCTCAATTCCTGCCTTCCTGCCTGGACCTTTCCTTTAGAAAAGAAGAAAAAGAAAAGAGAAAAAACAGTCTGAACTCCAACTACAAAGCCTAGAGGTTCTGGTCACCATGCATCATGTGGGGGCGGGGGTCACCCCCAGTGTACTGTAATTCAACTCAATTCTGATGCTCTCCACCTGGAGATAGTGGTCAGATCCCCCAGACTGGGGGTCCAGTCCTCCCACACCGCCCCCACCCCTTAGACACAACCATCACACGTCCAGGTGGTCACCTATGCTTCTGATGGACCTAGTCCATCAGAAGGTCCCCACGATCTCCCCACCCCGGGTTCAATTTCATTGGCTGGTGAGGCTCACAGGACTTAGGAACCTGTTTACTCACCAATTACCATGCAGCACAAAGGACATTGCAAGAGGAGAACCAAGGGTCAAACAGACGGGTCCCAGGACAAGGTCTGGGGTAGGGACACGAGCTCCATGCTCTCGGGGGGCACTCTCTCTGAACCACCTCGGGTTCACCCACCGCAGCTCTGTGAACCCAGCCTTGGGCTACGGGACTTCACCCCCTAGCACAGTGGAT
This sequence comes from Solenodon paradoxus, assembly GCA_004363575.1. NCBI lineage: Eukaryota > Metazoa > Chordata > Mammalia > Eulipotyphla > Solenodontidae > Solenodon > Solenodon paradoxus. The sequence goes on along the minus strand of RJWH01004863.1, from coordinate 11,762 downwards.
TAACTCATTGCTACTGCTGATCAATTCAACCTCAGTCCTCCAAGGGCAAGGCAGGCTGGCACCCCGGCCACCAGCCCATCCTTGGGCGTTTCCAGAGGTTGCACCACTCACGTAAACTCTGTCGTGAATGCCCCAGCACTTTCACCACTCGCCTCACTTAGGAATCCCAAGGGATTTTAGGAGCTCTGGGCCAGAAATGTGGACACACACCAACTACGGATTTCTGTGATAAATCTCGATATCACAAAGTCCTATCTAAAGAGCATAACACCAGAACAGCAAAGAAATACACAAAACAGTGTGATGATATTTACTGAAAGTTAAGGGTCACTCGCCCTGGCTCAACCTGATCGGTTACAAGGCTAAAGTTTCCACCTGATAGAAAGGTAATGGAATATTCAGTTAGCTCCAGAAAAGGCTGGGACTTGAAGCCTGGGGACTTCCGACGAGTGGAAAGCAGGGCACCCGCAGGCCCTAGCCAGGGGCCAAGGACAGGCCAGGACAGGGGTGGAGGGTCCAGAAAACACTCCCCCCACCAAGCGTTATCCAGTCCCGTTCCTTGGGTGACAGCAAAGACACATGCCCGGTGTAGACACACTCCGGGATCCTCCAGTCAGGTTCTAGGGGGCCATCCTGTAGGGTCTCTTCCCAGACCCAGAGGTGGGCTAGAGCACATCCCAGCCAGAGCCATACCCTGGCCTTGGTAGCATAGGCAGTCACTTCCTCTAGGCACCTACAGCCCTCAGCCTGGTTCTGAGCTGGGAGACACACCCATTCACAAAACAAAAGTAAGAAGCAGGTCAACTCAGGGCAGCGGGCAGGGCCCGGCCTCCATATGGCAACATTGGCCCCTCTAGGCCAGCATGGTTATAGAGAACTTGTGTCCGAGGCCTGGGACTCATTCTGCTGATCTTCTCCAAGTCACTCCTGCCTCAGTTTCCCCAGCTGTGAAAAGGCTAACTCCTGCGCCCCTCGGGGCTGAGATATCCAAGTGAGAGAGCCAGCGCCATAAAGCACCCGCTTCCGGGACACAGTGTGGAGCCTGGCCCGCTGCAGCCTGGGTCTCTGGGTCCTGAAGGAGATGAATTCAGGCAGTGGGCTGGGGGGGGACCTGTCTGGCAAGGTCTCCAACGAGGACAGGGTCACAGGACAGAAAGAGCCTGCCACCGGCCATGGGACAGACTCATACGACAGAACTAGACTGTGAGTAGAAAGTTGGTTTTTAATGCTACTTCCAGACTGTTTGTTTCTGTCCTTGAGTCAGAGGTAAATAATCCTCAGAAAGAACTGTTCAGTTTGCACCCTGGTGGAGCAGCGGTTAGATCAATCGCCTCCAAGCTACACCCCCAGGTCTGGGGGGGAGACAACCAGTGCGAACAACTAAAATAAAGTACTTCTTCCTCCTCTCTCTGCCTGCCTGCCTACCCGCCTTCATTCCTGCCCGTGCCTTTACTTTAACAAAAACCAAAACAGTTCAAGGAAATCAGAAGCAAATCAGAAGCCGAGGGTGAAGCTGGGGAGGTCTGTGACCCTGAGCAGGGAACCTGCCTCTCAGAGCCAGTTTCTTGATTGATAAAAAGGTGGGACCTCAAAATAGGTCAGGCTCTAAAAGTCAGAGTTCCACGTGCCATGCTTCAAAGGAAACACCTCGGGGCAGTGTCGGGACCCAGGATGTGGGTATAAACAAAAGCAGAAGCAACAGCAAATAGGGCTGCAGCCAAATTTCAAAGCATTTGTTTCGAGATGACATCAAAAGTGAAAAGACAACTCGGGAATGTGGGGAAAATCTGTACAAGCCACGTGTTTGAGAAGGGGCCTGCACCTAGTCTAGAAACAGCTCTTACAACCCAATCCTCCAAAAGCCATTAGGCATAAGGTCTGAACAGAAAGTGCCCCAAGGACGCACCAAGGGCCCTGTTAGTGTTATTATCCCCCAGGAAAAAGCAGATCAGCACTGGAGGGGTTAAACACCACGCGACGGCAGCGATTCCACTCCTGGGTCTGCCAGTATCCTTTTTTATTTTTTTAAGGAAAGGTGCCAGTGGGACAGGTGAGCAGGCGGAAAGGACAGGCAGGAAGAGAGGGGAGGAAGCAGCATTTATTTTTACCTCGTTGTTCATCTTGGTTGCCCGGGGCTCCCCAAACTATGTGGTTCAGGGCTCCAGAGCGGCCCCTCTGCTGAGACTCAGGGACCGCATCCTGGGAGACAGTCTGCCAGCAGCCCTGCCCGCTGAGGTCAGAGGCGGAGCTGAGCGGGCCCCTCCAACCAAGCGTCAGTCCCTGCCACCAGGCCCACCCCCCAGTCACAGCAGCGCACAAAAGACTCTTTATTTCTGGAGAACCCAAGCGTTTTAGCACCACAAAAGACATGACTACTCAGGAAATTTCAAGTGTTGGGGCTCAGTTCCAGTTCGCACTCCGAGTGCGAATCTGGGTCCTTGGAATGTAGGTGGCTTTTGCCAGTAAGAGGTGACTCATGGTGGACTTACCTGCTAAACAACCAGGATGTGCCAGGATGAGGTACTTTCATTGGCGCTTATGTATTTCGGTTCCTCCTGGGGTCCTTAGGCTGTACAAGGTCCACACCCCAGCCGCCAGCTAAGCGCCTGAGCCACCAAGAGGCGCCAGAAGTGCATTTATTCCATCACATCATTATTATCCCGGAGCAGGAAAAACATGTCCACACAAGCACTTTTACACCTATGTGTCGGGTGACAACGAGCGTAGACCCCAGAAGGCGGAAGCAACAGATGCCCACCAAATGCTGGGGCACAGGGGCGCTGCGGCCTGTGAGGGTGGGCAGAGCAGCGAGCTCGGGGAAGGAAGTCAGTCACAGAAGGCCACAGTGCACGCGTCTGACGGTTTGCCATGGCCAAGGTAAGCACATTACAGAGAAATAAAGCGGCGTCTCACGACAGGGTGGTGGGGCGAAATAGCCATAGGGCTCCTTGGGGCCCCTGGAAATCTTCTAAAAGGTATGGTAGGTGTTTACACGACCCTGCAGTCACTAACCCACTGCCTGAGCAGCACACGTGCATGGCTGAGTCACAGGATGGCAGCAGATCTCACTGAAGCTGGCACAGAATGCAAGGACAAGCCCACTCCACAAAGTTTCTGTGAAGTTTAGAAAGGCCCTGCCAGCAGCTTCCTGCAGAGCTGAGAATCGGCCAGCCGAGTGCAGCGGAGGGGGCCAGTGAGGTCAGCTCCCTGGCCTACAGGAGCGGAGCGTCAGGTCAAAGGTCTGCCTCTCCACACCCTCTACCCCCACCCTCCACCATGTGGGAACACGCTCCTTGGCTGCCTGCGCTGGGCCTCAGGTCTCTAAACCAGTCTCCAGCCCTCACAGACGGCCCCTGGCATCATCCTTATGGCCCACCTCCGCCAACACTGGTCCGGCAGTTCCCCAGGAGAAGCAGGCGGGCTCCACGGAGGACACAGGGTGGGCACAGTCCACCCGCCACCAGGCAGCTCAGTCAGCACTCCATCCACGACAATCTCCAGTAAGCCTGAGTCTGGGGCAGGCAAGGGTGGAAATGGTGCTCCTGTCCTCTTACCTGGCAGTGACACAGGGCAGAGACTGCAGACCACACCTGGTTCCAAACATCCAGACAGATGCCCAGAATCTCTCCCAGAGGCCCTTGGAGCTCCCGGGATGCAGACACTCCGGGGCGACCAGCCTGCAGGAGGCTGCCAGCCTGCCAAGCATGAGGGGACCATGCGCCCAGGTGAGCAACTTCATCCTGGGGATGGGTCAGCAGTGCCCCGGCCCGCAGCTCCGGCCCTCCCTCCAGGAATGCAGCAGATCTGCTCCTCTGGCGCCTCCCGGCAGCCCCAGCCCCCGCTGTTTCCGGTGGCTCCCGCAGGATGTCTCTGGCAAGCCTGTGATGCAAGGAATTCATGACTCGGCCAGACGTCATAGAGCCAAGCGGCCGCTCTATCCTAAGCAAATAGCAACTCAACAAAGCTGGGTGGAGGGAACAAGTGGAGCCGGTCAGCCCGTCACCTCCCGCTCCAGCAAGCAGGCCAGCCCCGCTCTCCGGAAGTGGGTCAGCTCCACCTAGCGGGCAGCGCCTTGGCGGCAGGTAGGAGGGCTGGCAGGCCAAAGTCCTGGGACGGTGGCAGGCAGCCGCGGAAGCAGACAGGTGCAGCATTCCAGGCCTCCAGACAGAGAGTGCTTCCAAGAGTGGAGAGATGAGCCCCACCAGGCTCGAGGGCCCCACAGCTCCACGCCCGCACCCCTGGCTCCTCCCACTGCCACCTGGGCCTCCATATGAATGCTGACAAGTCCCAGTCCTCAGGGACAGCAGCTCTAAAGAGTTCAGCACTCCTAGTGGCTCAAAAAACTGAACCGCAGTGCACCCTGGGGTTGGGTCTGCAGCTTCCAAAGGAGCACAGGCCACATACGTCCTAGGGACCCAGGCTGGCTACCTGGGTCCAGGGGAAATAACCAATGTGAACGAAATAAATCCAGAATAAAATGCTTCTTCCTCTCTCTTCCTGCCTGCCTACTCACCTTCATTCCTGCCTGCACCTTTCCTTGAAGAGACGAATAAAAGCAGAACCACCGCGTGCCCTGGTGGAGTAGTGGTTGCTCCACCAGCTGGCACAGTCCATGTACGTCCCAAGGACCCAAGTTCACGTCCCAGGCCCGCGAGGCCAACCAAGATGAGAACTAGATGAAAGAAAGAAATCTTCCTCCTCTTTCTTCCTGCCTGCCTACTCACTTACATTCCTGTCTGCATCTTTCCATAAAAAAATAAAATAAATAAGGGCACACCCTTGAGGCTCAGAAGGCTGAGACGCTGAAATGCAAACCACATATAGCCAAGGGGACCTGGAGACGGGGCGAGGAACCTTCTTGTTCCTTAAAATGTTTCTTCCTCCTCTCCCTTCCTTTCTCCCTTAAAAAAAATAAAAAATGAAAGTGAAAACCGAACCATAAAGCAGGGGTCCCACCTAGAACATCATCTGAACCCCTGGGCTCAGTCCTCTGCGAGCTGCTTGCTTAACAGTCCAAGTGGGAGAAAACCCAGAGGGTCACCCGTATCTGGAGAGGACCGCCCACCCTGCACACACACAGAGGGGGCCCCAGCTTGGGCTCACTGTGGGGTCCCAGTGACAAGGAACCACAGAAAAGACAACACTCGTGAGACCGCCTGTCCGAGGAGTGGGGCGGGATTTCCCATCGCTCAGGGCGTTGGGGACACTCCCGGTCACAGCCTGGCTGCTACACCTGTGCACACAGTTTGTCAAAACTGCACACGGCTGTTTGTTTCTCAAGGAAAGGCGCAGACAGAGGCAGTAGTTGTGAGCAGGAAGGGACAGGCTGAAGAAGCAGTTCACTGAATTTCATCTCGTTGCTCACACTGGTTGCTCCCCGGCGCCCCCACCGCACCCCCCGCCCCCAGCCCAGGACTGGACCCAGGGGTGTGTGGCCTGCTCCTCGGGAGGCGACTGACGTGCTGCTTCACCAGGGCGCGCCAAGACTCTGAACACGTAAAAAGACACATTTTAGTGGATGTGCCTTATAGCTCAGTTGTTTGAAACAAACAAACAAAAAACCACAGAACCGGAACACAATGACGGCGCCTTTCAACATGGAACGAAAGCCTGGAAATTCTTTTCTACCAACAGACTCTGTAACTTTCCCCCAAGTCTCTCACAAGTGCTTGAAGCCTGCGCCGCGCTGATTTTCTGCAGAAGTGGGATTTGTGGGCAGAAAGTCCGCACGCACGGCCAGCTCCATCGGCAGTCCATGGGTGGATGACGCGATCGCGTCTCTCCTCCCCAGGACACCTCTAAGGTGACTTCAGACCCCAGAGCCCCAAAGCTCCCTTTAGGAAACCCTCCCCGTCTCTGACATTCCTCTGCACACAGCGCTGTCCCATAAGGCAGTCACCAGTCCCCACCTATCTAGTTACGTTTAAATAAATTAAAATGGACGCAGTTAAAAATTCAGTTCCTCCATGCCTGGCCACATTTCAAGCACTCGGTGGTCACCTTACAAGCCAGCGCAGACATGGAGCATTTCCATCACTACAGAAAGTTCTGATGGACAGCCCTCCAGGTCACACTCTCCAACAGCCTGTCCTGGGACACGTCCCTCCACTTTGTCACGCACAGTCCACTTCCAGGGTGGTGCTACAGGAACTTTGTGATTAGTGTCCTGACTGACAGCTAAAGGTGGGGACTCGGTGGAAAGCCACAACTCGGGACACCTGGCAGGGACTATCCCCCAGCAGCTTTTGGCACCCTGGTGGGTCATGATAAACCAGAGGGAACTGCTCTTAGGACTAAGTTTAAATGCAGTCCCAGGACCTGCGTCCATCGGGCTGGGGTAGAGAGGGGTGGCCTGGACCTCAAAGGTAAACAGGTGCCTCTGCAGGCGCACTTGAGTGCCCGATACAGCCAAGGTTTTCGTCCTCAGTCCCGAGACAGACACCACTGTCATCTCCCATTCACAGCAAAGACAAAGCATCCGAGTGAGGTTCCAGAAGATTCCAAAGCCACACAGCTGCAGGCCGCAGAGCTGGAGTTTGAAGGCTGGCCCTGGCCCTCCTTTCCCTGTGTTCTACTTTCAGACAGAAAGAGCTCCCGTTTACTCACACTGTGTCTGCCATTCTGCCAGGCATGAGGTGACTTTTCTTTGAAGGAAAGTTGCAGGCAGAAATGAAAGCAAGTAGGCAGGCAGGCAGGGAAAGGAGGAAGAAGCACTTTATTTCCTTTATTTAGTTGTTCATCTTGATGGTTTCCCCCAGCCCCAGGTCTTGAACCAAGGACGCTGGGATTGTGTGGACTGTGCCAGGTGGACTAAACCACTAGTCACCAGGGCACTGGGAGATGACTTTCTTTTTTTTAACACTCAGAACTTGTGAGAACATGGGGGCCCAGAGAGCCACCAAGGGGCTGGGGCTGCAGAGCTGGCTCTAACCACCAACTTGCCCACCCTTTCAAACCCCATCCCTTCAGCAAGGCCTCCCTAGATGAAAGCGTGTGCCATTCTGTAATAGTGTCCAGAACGGAGGGTGCTGGCTGCCTCTCCCTGCTGGACTCTGAGTCCCTGAGGCAGAGGCAGAGTGAACCTCACTTTGTTGCTAGACTTTCCTTGGAGATGTCTGCTGAAACTTGTTAAATTCATGGACCTGCCGATGCTAGGCCAGAAGGCTCCTTTTCAACACCGGGTGTTGGCTCACATATCCTTAAAGGGCTCCCCGCCCTGAATGTCCACTCTCCAGTGTCTCAGGGATTCTTTGGGCCAAACCCTCCCCACCATGACCCACACACTCCTGGGTACCTGAGGCTCACCTCGGCCAGGCACCCTGCCCACCTGCCCTAAAGTCAAGGAGGCCACTGAAAGACAATGCGCCATTGTTCTGTGAAAGAGCTACCACCACATAAGCCCGAGTACACATGGCCACATGTAAACAAGACAATACAGAGAGGCCAGTCATCATGCGGCTGAAGTAAACGAAAGCCCAGCCTTTCATGACTGAAGTCATATTTGCTTAATTCGCAGAGAGCAGAAGAAAGTAAAAGGGCCAGGCGGAAACTGTCCCTGGGGCTTTGGCGCTAGGGGATCTTACAGAGACATTCAGTCTCCGGAAATTCCCTCCTCCACACAAGGATTGTGGAGACCCCAGGTGCTCCTTCCTGGGGAAGGTGGGCAAACAGTGGGAAGAGAGATGTGCCTCTCCTAAGCAAATGATGCACCCCAAGGTCACCCCTCCACCGCAAGGCAGAGCCTGATCCAGAGTTCCGACTCCAGGCTCCTCCATTCCCCAACATCAGCTACCTCTATTATCTTTCCTTTCAGAACTTGGAGTGGGTGGGGCCAAGACCGTCACACAGCCAATAATAAAGTGAATGGGGCAAGACTCTCCCAAAGATTTCCTCTCCCCAGGAAAGTCAAAACTGACCTTGAGATCAGGAAGGGGCATCCACTAGGCCAGAATAGGGGTGGGTTCTGGGCGCCCCACCCATCCAGCGCTTACGGGGGTGCCCAGCCTTCCCCTCGACGAGGGGGTGGTCACCAACATTCACGTGGGGAAACTCAGCTGCCTGGGATGCAAGGTCAGCGTGATGCCCAGTTTCCCAAACCGAGGAAGGCGCCCCAGACGGGAAGCCGCCGCGTCTCCGCGGTGCATGAGCCTGGCAGGCCTGTTGCAGGCGGGGTTCCTGCCGGCATTCCCAGGCCACCCAAGCAGATCGGCTCCAATGCCGGCGAGCCCGCGTCTGCCCAAAGGGAAGAGAGTAACCTTGAGGTGCCCTCCCCGTCTCTGCGAATGAGGCGGGCAAGCCGCCTCCCGCTCCCCAAGGGGCCTGTGTCGAGTCTCCGGGCGGTGCAGGAAGGCGGCGGGCCGCCCAGAACCCCCGCTGCCCTCGCTGTGTAAGAAGCCTCCAGGCCGGGGATCTGGGAGAGGGAAAGGGTGTTTCGGGTCCTCGCTCGGCGCCCGCGCTCCCGCAAACCCGGCAGCGCCGCGAGACGCTACCCGGCGGCCCCCTCCCACTCCGGCGCCCAGCGGGGCCCGGGCTGCGGTGCCCGCCCCGGGAGCAGCGGGCTGCGCGCCACATCCCGGCGAGACACGGGGCGCCGCGGAAGGGACGGGCGGGGGTCTGCGCCGACCCCGCGGGGTGCGCGCCGCCGGCTCATCCAAACGGCCTGCTCGGCTCGGGGCGGCGCCCGAGGGCCGCGCGGAGCGCCTGGAGGCGTCGGCCCCGCCGCCCGGCCCCGCCGCACCGGCCGCACACCTCAGCCGCGCGCCCCTCTCACCGGCAGATCTGGATGGCGGACGGCATCTCGGCGACGGGGCCCGACATGCTGGCTGCGGGCGGCGGCGGGAGCACGCAGGTGTCGGGCAGGCCGGCCGCGGAATGAATGAGCCCGGGAGGCGCCATAGAGGGGGAGGGCGGGGGCGGAGCCATGGCACTGGGCGGGGCCTGCGCGCCGGCAACGAATGGAATGTCGCCTCCTGTCTGGCCCCGCCCCCGGCGCGCTGAGGAGGTGGGCGGGGGCGGAGCCATGGCACAGGGCGGGGCCTGCGCGCCGGCGACGGAAGGGTGCAGCCTCCTGTCCGGCCCCGCCCACTGCTGCCGGGACCGCCGCGGGCGCCGGGTCCTGGCGGAGTCACTGGCAGCTGGCGCGGCGGAGAGGGTAATGAGGAAGGTGTTCGCTTCCAGAAGGTTCGACGGCGGTTGGCCAGCCGACTGATCGCGTGCGTCAGCCTCGTCCCGGGACGCGCCTTGTGCCACGGGCGTCGCCTTCTCGGTGGCCTTTCCGGAAACGAGACTTTACGGGCGAGCTTCCGGAGGCACGTGGGTGCGCGAAAGCGGGAGCCGGCGCCTAGTGTCTCTGCAGCAGGAGCAGCGAGCCGCTGAAGAGGCAAGGAGCCGGCATCTGTCTACACAGCCCTATGCACACTGCATCGCGGTTACTCCAAAAAACTCTCCTGGGAGCTTCGAGCATCTGCTTGGGATGCATGCTTCAGTGGGGACCCCAGAAGATACCCACATGTCTTTTGGACAGAACTGCACAGGAGTCCAGGCCAAGTCCGGCCGCAAAATCCACCCCAAAGTACCCGGCAGGAAAGATGATCACCACTGTGTGCCAGAATGACAGCTGATTACTCCAGTGAGATTTGATGTCTTCCAAATATTTTACCATGAACAAGCATTGATTATATAGTCAGATTTAAAAAAATAAAACCCACAGAACTCAAGGTCTCCAGTGCTGTTTGAACAATCCATGCAGACCAATCTAAACAGCTCTGCGGGAACCCACCCTCCTCTTCACTCAGCCCCCTGCATGTCTGTAAAAGCCAGGAACGAAAGAGGCAGCCCAACACATGTCCACTATTTCCAGATGGTTACACTAAAATGTTCATTTTTCTGGCCTGAATCAAATCAATGCAAACGTCAAGGCCACCACCACCTCCTCCCATCACAGGTCCTGAAATGGATGGGTCTCTTAGGGTGGGATCCCAGAGCATGACTACTTTGGAGACAGTCTTAGCTGCTGAGTGGGGATTGTACAACCTTCCAGGTCTTCAGGAGGGTTAAATGAAATCATGCATTTAAGGAGCCCCACATGTGAGTAAGTCAGGGACTGTCTTCCTCTCTATTCTCACCTATTGAAATGTTCTTGGAGACAGTCAATGCCAGGACCGAGGATTAACCAAGGCTCTGCCCTATTCGCACACCTTTCCTCAGCAAGCTCACAATCTGATTGGGAGACATGAGAGAGACAAAAGGCCTGGTTCCCACCCCATGCTGCACTAGAGACATTCCTAGGACGGCAGGGGTGGGGGGTAATGGTGGAGGGTCAAAGAGCCTGATCCCTCCCAGCAGAGAGCAAGCAAGTGATCGGAACATCCCTGGGCCTTTGGGCAAGAGCACGACCTAGAACATCTGTCAACACAGCATGACTCCTCCTCCAGATGGCAGGTGGCAGGGAAAATAACAGATCGGATATTACCAGGACCTGGATTCTCTTGGGAGGAAAGGTGCTTCAGAATTGGGGTGATTGGAGTGCCGCTCTGTTTTCGAGGACATCTATGGGGGCCCAGTCCCTTAGCAAAAACATCAGGAACTGTTTTGCTGTCGTGCTGATGGATTTACACTGAACTCAAGCTTTCACAGTTTCTCACCTTCCCGTTTGCGCTTTTTCCTACATTCCCTTTAAGCTACTGGGTCATTTCTTTCTCTTTCAGCAAAACTCAAAAGAGCTGTTTATTGACCCACTCAAAAACTAGGCAGAAGAACTAAATAGACACTTTCTAGAGAAGACCCCAGATGGCCTGCAGACACATGAAAACTGTTCTCCATCATGCACCACCAGAGAAATGCAAATAAAACAATGAGACATGCTCTCACATCTGTGAAAATGGCCTATATTAAAAAAAAAAAAAAATGCAGAAACAAGTGCGGGAGAGAGTGTGGAGAAAAAGGAACCCTCCTACACTGGTGGGAATGTAAATTAGTGCACCCTCACTGGAAAATAGCATGGAGAGTCCTCAAAAAAATAAAGATGGATCTACCATTCAATCCAGCAATCCCACTTCTAGGCATATAGCTTGAGAACATAAAGACATCAATTAGAGGTGCAGCCTGGTGGAGTAGCAGTTGACCAGGCATAGTCCACTTACATCCTAAGACCTGGGTTTGCATCCCAGGGCTGGGAGGTGAAGCTGGGGGGCAGGGGAACAGCAAAATGAACAACCAAATAAAGCAAATAAAGTGCTTCTTCCTCCTTTCCCCACCTGCTACTCACCTTCGTTCCTGCCTGCATCTTTCCTAAAAAAAAAAATTGACGTGCCCTGGTGAAGCAGCAGTTGGGTCAATCACCTGGGAAGGACACAGGTCACGTAGCCCTGGGTTCGAGTCCCGGGTTGAGGGGAAAATAACCAGTGAAGAGAACAGCTTAAAAATGGAAATAAAATAAAATGCTTCTTCCTCGTTTCTCTTCCTGCCTGTCTTCCTTCTCGCCTTCCTGGCTGTATCTTTTCTTTAAAAAAAAAAAAAACGCTAATGAGAAGAAAATACCTGCTAGAGAAGCTGTGGTCCAGATATGCAATGGAATTCTATGCATCTGCTAAAAAACACAAAATTGTGTCCTTTGCAGCAATCTGGGTAGAACTGCAGGGGACCATGTGAAACCAAATAAGCCAGAGAGAAAAAGAGAAGTACAGGATGGTTTCGCTCCTACATGGAATACAAAACAAAACAAAAATCACATCTCAACAAAATTCACAGGACATTACACGGTG